>CATIWR010092553.1:0-48244 GCA_949677035.1 Omphalea diandra | reverse complement strand
AATGTGGTCCCTTTGTGATAGTTCTCCAATGCTTTCCATATTCCATGGGTTGTTTGGCAATGTTGTACTCTTCCAATCTCTTATCTTGAAATAGAGCTTAGAAGAATTGTCATGGCTCTTTTGTTCTTGCCAATTGATCTTCTATGTGCTTCAACCCACTCTTCTCTTAGAATGAGTTCTTCACTTCCATCCACTACCTTGGTGGGTGGCTTCCATTTTTTGAGTACAACATCCCAGAGATCCACCACATCTGTGTCAAGGTAAATTTTCATCCTATACTTCTAGTGAGTATAGTCAGTTCCATCAAAGTAAGGTTTGAGATGTGTGTGGATTCCTTCTTGTGTCATAATCTTTATTCACCCAATTAAGGTTTTATGAAACCTTACTCTAATACCACTTGTTGGCCCTTAACACCAAGAAGGGGGGTTGAATTGGTGTATAAAAAAATTAAACTAGAAAGGTAGAAGAAGATTAAAGGACACGATTTATAGTGGTTCGGGTATAATCGACCCTACGTCCACTCCCTAATTCTCAGTAATTGGGTATTCCACTAACAATCAACTATGTTTTCAAGCTCGTACTAAACTTTTACACTTGTGTTTTCTAAGGCTTACACAATAACCTTCACACTTATGTTTTAGAGGTTCATACAACAACCTTTATACTTATGTTTTTCAGGCTTACACAACAGCCTTTACAAATGTGTTTTCTAGGCTCATATAATAACTTCTATTAGTGTTTTTACAGGCTCACACTATAACCTATACAGTTTGGTGTTTATGCTCACATCTAACAAAGACTTAAAGAATAGAAGAAATTAAGTAGCAAAATTGCAAGAGTTTGGTCACAAAGTTGTTAATTCTCTTGCATTTACATCTATTTGGTGAGGTATTTATAGCCTCTACCCACCAAAGAGGCATTGCAATAAAACTACTACAAAATCATCAAAGTGTGCTAGACAAATTTTGCATTAAATGCTTGACAAGCTTCATTCGCAGTCGCTATTATTCTTTCGCGGTCGCGACTTTCAAATTTCCATATGGGAGCTAAAATTTGCGGTGAAAAATCTCGTTTGTGTCTAATGGCAAGTACACATGGTAGCTTCTCATTAGTTTACCAGCAAAATATTGTCGTTGCCTTTCAACTGCTAAATAAAAGTAGCAATCGCAAATTACTTTGTGTAGGACGCGAATGAGGACACGAATTCGTCTGCCAAAACTTGCATTTTCCACTTCACGAATTGCGGTCACTACCAACACATAGCCTTCATGATTTTTGTATTCCAACAGTCACCTGGGACACTTTTCATGCTCTGGTTGTGGACTTACTGCCATCTTAAGTTACTTTGAAATTTGCGGTCGCGACTGAGGCGTGACACACACCGCGAATTTGTTTGGCATTTTTGGACTCCTTCTTTTGAATGAATCGCGATCGAGAATGGCTCTACGATTTCGCTTGCCTGATTTTTAGCATGTTTTAACATGAGTCGCGGTTGTGAATTTTAGATTGCAATCGCGATTTACATGTTACTTTGAAGTTTAATAACTCCTTCCATCTCTTCTTCAGAGATTTATCTATTTCTATAAAATCAACACTTATTTAAAATATTAGTGATGATCAATCTCTTTTTTCAAGATCAAAAGAGGTTCTAGACTTAGGATTAACCATCCTAGTCATCCTAGTCCAACAAACACAAACATAAGAAAGAAATAAGATATAATAAAGATAAAATTAAACAAAAAATCAAAGAATAAAGATAGAACAATAGGGAGTAATCCCAATAACATGTTAGTTTAAGGTCTTTAACTTGACCCTTTTGTTTGGCTTCTTGGTATGGAGGTGAAAAGTCTCTCCCTTTGGCATGAAATCTCCATCATGGTAGGGCTTAAACTAGTGCTCATTCAACTTGAAAATCTCATCTTTGTCATTAGTTATTTCAATGGCTCCATGGGGTATACCTTTATTATTTTGAATGGGTTCAACCATTTAGATTTGTGCTTACCTAAAAATAGTCGCAATCTTGAGTTGAATAAGTGAAGTTATTGACCTTCTTTGAACTATTTAGGTAGAATAAAATGGTTTTGCTATCGTTTGATCTTATCTTTATACACCCAATTGCTTTCACAAGCTTGGAGTCAAAGTTCCTTGAGCTCATTAAGTTATAACTTCCTTTTCCCATTAACAAGATTTACATCAAAATTTAAATACTTGATTGCATAATATGCTCATTATTCTAACTCCATCGATAGATGGCATGCCTTTCTAAACACCAATTGATAGTGAGTTGCACTAATATTAGTCTTATAGGCAGTTAGATATGCCTAAAATGCATCAGAAAGCTTTATAGACCAATCTTTCCTTAATGAATTGATGATTTTCTCTAGGATTTTCTTGATTGCTTTGTTAGAAACCTCTACTTGGCCAATTATTTGAGGATGGTAAAGAGTGGCTATCTTGTGATTGACACCATATAGTTAGTTATATGTTCTAAGCCATTTCTTGTGATGGATATTTTCTTAATAATATCATGATTACATTTTTATAAATATCTCTTGTATTTATGACTAGATGATAAATTCCATTAATATTTAATTCTTCCTAATGTCATGAAGTATGTGATTTGATAGTAAAATTTTTAGGTGAAAATAATTGTATTCTAAATTGTCCCTAGTCGATCACTAGTATTAGTATAATAATGGATGAAGACTAGTATGTATTTTGATTGATGGTTATATTTCACTGGTCATGGATAAGTGATATTAAGTCAAACATATAAATACATATTTAAGAAATATTATATTGGATCGACCTACTATGAGAACACTACATGGATAAACTGTGATAAGTGATTCTCATGCAATAGTATTAACTTAATTCCCTTACCTAAAAATCATCATAGATTCCAATATAATGAACTTCACGTTTTGATGTGGTCCAACATTATCTTCAACTGAATGATTATACAAACTGATATTAAATATAAAGTAAATCATATAAAGGACTATGAGTGATTGAGAAGAAATTTGTCCCTCATGTATTTATGAGAAATATATCTTTAGGCCCTTCAATAAGTTAGACTAAAAATATTACATGAACATATGAAGATGAATTGATAAAGGTTACTAATGTCATTTTACATCAGTCTATTTAGAGATTGAGAAATAATTAAACTATATAAGGATGACATGATCCATATCTTATGTTTAATTCAAATATCATATGACCAAAGGATTATAATATTATTTGTAAAATAGGTTAGGCTGAATCATTAACCTTCACATAATTAAATAGTCATAATATCTTGTTAAAAGCCACTTATGACTTGTGGGCTACAAATAGGTTTTAGGCCACTGTTAACTTTATGTGAACCTACAGGGTCACACACCTAGAACAGGCCTAAAATGAAATGATATTTTTTACTCTATATATATATATAATTAAAGATATCTATTTAGATATTTTGTTTGTTTTAAAAGTTAAAACAAAATAAGATATTATCTAATTTGTATCTTTAAGATATAGAATTGCATAAGTACCTTAATGGTTAAGATATATATGTACATTTAGGGTTTTCTAAAAAAGAGAGAAAATTTATGTTGCCTTTTCAGATAACATTTTAGAGAGAGAAAAACCATAGTGTTTGCTCACTACCCGTTTCAGAGGTAGCATTGTGTGGATATCTATGGAGGATATTCACTCTTTCGTAGCGTCTAGATCTAACTCAAACCCAAGGAAAGGTGTTACCAATGTAAATCCCTTCTTTACCTTTAATAATCACACAACCATTGTTCAAATTGGTAGGTTTCACAGTCTTTCTTATCGGTTAAATCGAATCACATGGATTCTTGGTGGATTTCAAATGTAGAAATTTTTTGTTTTTTCGCTATGTTTGTTTTATAAAACCTAACACATACTTCTTCAATAAGGCTTTGAATTGGCGATTGTAAAAGTGCAAACAACCATTACTGTGAACCTCCAAAATTGGAGAATATGTACCTTTGGGAAATTAGATCACTACCTTAGCATCATTAGTTAGAGTAGCAATGGCTTATACTCACTTAGATATCTAATCTACTACAGTTAAAGTGTATTAATCCCCAAAAGACTTAGGAAATGACCTCATGAAGTCAGAACCCCAAACATCAAATAACTACACCTTAATTATGGAATTTAAGGGCATCTTATTATGCTTAGAGATATTACCTACTCTTGGCACCTGTCACAAGAATTAATAAAAGAAAAAGCATCATTAAGTAAAGAAGGCCAAAAAAAGCAAATTGCAATACCTTAGCCATTGTTTTAAATGGATCAAAGTGTCTACTAGGCAATATTGTAGGATATTTTCCATCTCATCCTCTAATATGCATCTCCTTATGATTTGATCGATGCATTCTTTAAACAAGAAAAGCTCTTCCCAAAAATAAGATTTGACACCGTGAAGAAACTTTTTCTTTTGATAAAAATTGAGATCATAGGGAATGATGCCACTCACTAAATAATTGACAAAGTCTATATACCATGGTTTATGGAGAGCCTTAAGAAGAAAAAGTGATTCATCTAGAAAGGTTTCATTTATAAAAGTACTTACCTCTTCTTTTTGAATATGCTCTAATTGGGAGAGATTATTGGCCACTACATGCTCAGATCCCTTTTTGTCTCTAATCTCTAAATCGAATGCCTGAAGTAAAAGTACCCATCTTATGACCTTGGTTTGGCATCCTTCTTTACAAATATCCTATGGCTACATGGTTAGTGTAAACAATAACTTTGAGCTAAGAAAAGATTATTAAAACTTATCAAAAACAAAAACTATAACCAAAAGTTCTTTTTCCATTGTGGCATGATTAGTTTGTGTATCTTTGAGAATCTTGCTAGCATAATAAATGACATGGAGTTTTTTATCCTTGTGTTATCCCAAAATAGCTCTTATAGATAAGTCACTAACATCATATATCAACTCAAATGATAAAGGCCAATCTGCATTAGTCACGATAGGGGAAAAAGTTAACTGTTTTTTTAACCTATTGAAAGCATAGGAACAATCATTAGAAAAATGAAAAGGAACATCTTTAATTAGAAGTAGAAAAGTCTTTCAAACCCCATATGGCCAAAGAAAATGTTAATGCCTTTGTTGGATGTTAGAGGAGGCATTTTATTAATCACTTTAATCTTGGCACAATCCACTTTAATTCCTTCATATGAGATTTTGTGTCCAAGAACTATGACTTCACTGACCATGAAGTGGCATTTTTCCCAATCAAGCATTAGATTCATCTCCTTATATCTTTACAAGACCTTATCAAGGTTATCCAAACAATCATCAAAAGAATCACCAAAAATAAAGAAATCATCCATAAATATCTTTACCATCTTGGAGAATATAGCCATCACGTATCTTTAGAAGGTGGTTGGAGCATTATATAGTCCAAATGGCATGTGACAGTAGGAAAAGGTATCATAGGAACATGTAAAGGTTGTCTTCTTTTGATCCTCTAACACTATTTGGATTTTATAATAGCCTAAGTATCCATCCAAAAAGTAATAGTATTTAGGCCTTACAAGTCTTTCCAACATTTGATCAATAAAAAACAAAGGAAATTGGTCATTGTGAGTTGTCGTATTAACTTCCTATAATCAATGCACACTCTCCAACCCGTCATGGTCCTAATGAGAACAAGTTCATTATTTTCTTTCTCTATGATTGATTCCCTCCTTTTAATATACTATTTTGGATTAGACTAACCAAAGGGCAACCTAAGATGGGATAGACGATCCTTGCATCTAGTAACTTAACCACCTCTTTTCTAACTACCTATTTCATCTTATGTTTAGCCGTTTTTGGTGTTCTATGATGGGTTTATGATTGTTCTTGATTAGTATTTTATGCATGCAAAATGTATAACTAACCTTACTAATGTCTGTTATAGTCCAACCTAAAGCTCTAATCCTTTGTCTTAATACCTTTAGTAATTTCTTCTATTGTTCATGTGTGAGTTCATAAAAGATAATAACAAGCAAAGTGTTATCTTTTCCTAGGAAAGTATGTCTAAGTTAAGAACGCAAGGGTTTAAGTTCAAGTTGAGGAAGTTAGAGAATAGAGGGAGGAGTTACCTCAAGGTACATTTCATAGTCCAAAGGTTCAATAAGAGAAAAGGAAGAAGTGTCACATACGTCAAGAGTAATAGTACTTACATCATAAGTGCTTGTTATGTCCTCATTTTTCACTTTTACTATGGCTACCCTTTCAATTTCAAGATTTTCTCCTTTTATTTGAAAAGTCTCTTGTGCGCATTCTTATATTATGTCAATCCTTTGACATCTTTTATCCTCCATGGGCTTCTTAATGGATTTCAACATGTTGAACACCACTTCCTCATCACCAACATGAAAAGTTAAGGTCCCTTCATAAACATCAACAAGTGCATCTCCGGTAGCAAGGTCATCCCAAAAGTAGAGGAATCTCCCTATCTTATTCCATATGTGGCATAGCAAAATCCATTGGTATTATAAATTTATCTACCTTGATGAATGCATCTTCCACTATTCCTTTGGGATATTTGATACAATTAGCAGCTAGTTGGAGGGAAATCCTTGTTGGCCTTATCTCACTAATATTTCAAACTAAGATAAGAGCATTAGATTAATATTAGAGCCTACATCACAAAGAACTTTATCAAATGAAAGATATCTACTGTCATAAGGTATAACAAAACTCTTTAGATCTCCCCTTTTCAAAGGTAATTTATCAATGAGAATGACACTACACTTTTAGTCAATGTAACTATTGGCCCTTGTGCACTAAGAAAAAGGGGTTGAATTGGTGGTAAATTAGAAATTGTGAAAATAAAGAGTTAAAGAGAGGAAGAAGAAAACACACAAAATTCATAGTGATTTAAATATAACAAACTCTGCATCCACTCCCTAACCTTTTATTGGGATTTTTACTAAAAGTATCTTTATAGTATTTTAGTTCACACTGAATCTTATAAATGTTTTCTCAAGGCTCATACCTAAATGCTTTACAACTATTTTCCCAAGGCTCACACCCAAATGCTTTACAAATATTTTTCCAAGGCTCACACTTACACCTATGTAAGAGTTTTATATGGTTCACTTTCAAACCCAATTCTCAACTATTTAAGGCTCACGTCAAACTTTACAATAGCATTTAAGGCTTTATAATTATCTCAAAAGAATAATAAATAATGATTAAATAAAGTGTAGCATTTGCCATAAATGAAATTAGTTCTCCACCAATTAAGGATCTTTGAAGGGCATATTTATAGCCTTCACCCTCCAAATGATTGTTACAAATGTATTATAGCCATACCCATCTCCAACTGTTAGAGAATCTACATTTAATGCATTAGTAGACTCAAATCACAATTAAGAAATTAATTTCATGGTTAAGATGGAAAATCACGATCGAGATTTTAAATTATCTAATGAATATTTGCCACATGACACTTGATCGTAGGTCCTTCAACTATCTGTTGAAGTTGCTTCCACCTAATAAAATATCATGGTTATTGTTCTTAGATAGTGGTTGTGATTTGCCTTTTGTAGTCAAAATTGGGGTCATGATATAACCTATCCATTTTGGTCCAAATTCATCTTAATCACGATCTGGGAGTCTTATCTTAATCATGATTTATGAGTTTTAGTCATGATTTTCTTGTCTTGGCTGTGATTCTCATTTCTTTGGGGCAATTTTCAAGTCCACTTCATAAATTGGAGGATTTTCTAAGTTCTTGAGCTTAAACACTTTTATAACTTAATCTTTTACAAAAATACACTTAATTTGAAATAGTAGTACCATTCAATTTGATTGTCAAGATCAAAATAGATAGTAACTAAGTTAGACTCCTAACTTAAGTCAGCAATAGCTCTTTCACATTCTTTAAGGGCTCTTTTCTTTATAAGGACATCCTTCATGAAATTTGCATATTTCAGCATTTGGGAGAGTTACTTAAACAAAGGGTATGTTAATTTGGATCTTCTTTAGCATCTCTAAGAATTTGGCAAATTATTTATCCATCGTACATTGCTTAAGCCTTAAAGTAAAGGGAATGAAAGGTGTATATGGTTTGACTGTCTCCTTTAGCTTGTCCTCCTTGATGGGCTCTTGTACTTGATCATCCTTGGCTTCCTCCTTTTTTTCTTCATTCACTTATAAAGGTTGCTTCTTACCACTTCTCAAGGTGTGCTTGGTCTCATAATTCTCATAATTAATAGGTTATTTCCATTTAAATTCATGAATTGATGCTTAATTTATACCTTTAATTGAACCTTATAAAAGATATTTTATTTTTGTAGGCAATGGATTAAATAAAGAAGAGTAAAGGAAGAAAAAATAAGAGATGGCCATATGCACAATCATGCCTTATTTATGATTAGGAACATCGAGCTAATGCATGACCATGCATCCAAATCATAGTCGTGCCTCCCTTCGAAGAGAATAAATAAAAAGAGTTGTGTAAAAGCATGACCATGCACATGGTCATGCACTAGAAACGCAAAACTTTAAATTAAGACAAAGGCAAGATGTATAGTTATGCTTCTTTTGCTAAAAGCTAATCGCAGAATGACATAGTCGTACTTCTCCAAAATCCAAAAATGAGGCCTATTGATTCTTTTCCAAAGTCTCCTTTTGAGAGCCTCTAAGCTTCCTATTTTGAAGAAGATCTTTTAGGCTTTATTTAAAGAGCCAAATCATAAGGAATTAGGACATGGTGAGAATCCCCGCTCCCCCTCCCCAAAGTTTGAGAAAGAGAGAAACTTAGAGTGAGAAGCAATTAAAAGAGAAAAGGTGAGGAATCTAGAGATAAAAGGTGCATTCAATCAATGTGATTCAAGAAAGAGTTTATGGCTTATATTGTAATTAATTTAATTATTCTTCCTTTTATCTTTTCTTTAACATGAACTAAATCCCGAAAGGTTAGGGTTGTAGATGGATCTTGTGTGATAACTTTTGGATTTCTTAATTCAATTCCTTTTGGTTTCCCTTTATTCATTCTTTGTGTTAGTAATTACTGAGTACTTATTGTTATTAATTAATTGGCCATTAATCATTCTTAATTCTATAAACTGATTATTAAGATATGTTTTTCATGGAATTGATCCTAAATAATTCCCTTGCTTTTTTTTTTTATGTTGAGAAACTTTAGGAAAGTATTGTTATTGTTAAAAGTCTTGAATGGAAAGATAATTCTATGATGTTTATCTTTGGTATTGAAAGACCCTTAGCTCAACATGTTTTAAGATGTTTGATTAATACTTGAGAAAGATTAATTAATCACCTTAGTGACTTGATAGTAACACTAGATGAATGAACCAATTGGTTGAGAGCTAAGAATCCATTATAAATTGCTAAGTGAAGTTGAATCCCTAGCCACTTTATCCATCAATTATTTCCACATGATTGCATTGTTAATTAGTTACTTTCTAGTTTCAGTTATAATTATTCATTTGCTTTGGTTTTCTAGATAATATAAGACACAAGATACTTAATACGTAAACTCAATCCTATTAGGAATGATATCCATACTTATAAGTACACTTTACTACTTCTAACTTGTGCATTTATAGTTAAAGGGTTTTAATACATAGCACGCACTTGTCATCAAGTTTTTAGGGCCATTGTCAAGGATCGATAACTTTAATACTAAATTATTATTTTTGTATTAATCTAGAATTTTATTTTCCATTTTAACGTTGTTTCTTGTTTCTTTCTTTTACGTGTATAACTAGAACACATAATCAAGAAAACAAAAGAGAGTCACTTCCTCCAGATCTAGAAATTGAATGCACCCTAAATCAAAGAAACTGATAACATCAACAAAATCAAGAGATGGCAAATCAAGGAGACTGCCTTTTGAAAGAATTGGTTACACCACCTCTTGAAGGATTGCAACTGGCTATCACTCAACCAAGTATTAGCATAACCAAGTATTAATGCTAACACCTTTAAGATCAAACTGGTGTTCATTCAAATGCTTACTAATACTCTTTAGTTCCGTGGCCTTTCTTGTAAAAATCTTAATGCTCACATAGCAAATTTCTTAGAGATTTGTGACACCCTGAGGCAAAATAGGATGTCTGCGAATGCGGTAAGGTTATGTCTTTTCACATTCACTCTTAAGGATAACACTAAGGTATGTATAAATTCATTAGAACTTGAAAGCATCACTACTTGGGACCAGCTATCTCAAATTTTTCTTGGTAAATAATTTCCTTTATTAAAGATGGCTAAACTTAGAAATCAGATCACCACATTTAGCCAACAAGATGGGGAGACATTAAACAAAGCTTAGGAATTATTCAAAGATCTTTTTAGGAGGTATCCAAACCATTAAATTCTAAAATGGTCAATTGTGCATACTTGTTATATTGGACACTGTGGGCTAATCAAGATCACCATAGATGTAGCAGCTAGAGGTTCTCTCATGGATAAGATAAAATATGCAACATATGATTTGATTGAGACAATGGCAAATAATAACTACCAAGCTCATGAAAGGACATTGCCAAAGAAAGTAGCGAAAATTCAAAACATAAATGCATTACAAGCTTTGAAATCTACGGTATCATCTCTATCTAAACAATTGAGTTCTTTTACTTATAATACAGTATCTTCTCCTTTCTTACAGGTTATTTATAACCTTTATGGGGAAAATGAGCATAAGAGTATTAATTGTAATGGAGGGAATCTCTTTGCTTAAGAGCAAGTCAACTTTGTAGGAAATTACAACCATCAATCCAACAACACCTACTCCAATACATATAATCTAGGTTGGGGAAACACCCAAATAGTCAAATAATAATACTTAAATCCCAAAACACAAGGACCACCACCTAGTTTCCAACCTCCACCACCAAACTACCAACCGCAAGACAAGAAGTTCAACCTAGAAAACCTAATAGAGAATTTTATTGTTAAAAGCAAAGCTAGATTAGACCATTAGGATGAGATGATCAAGAAATTAGATGCCAAAATTGACCTTGTTGCTAAGAATTACTCATCATTGATCCATAACCTTAAGGTGTAAATGGGACAAATAGTCGATTCTCTGAACTCTTCACTTCATGGAAACTTAACAAGCACCTTTAAAACCAATCCTAGAGAACAAGTCAATGCAATGTTCTTGAGGAGCGATAAGGAGGTCCACTCACATATGGAAAAGGAGAAGGATATGGAGATAAAGGTGGATGAAAAGCCATCCGACTAAGGCAAAAAAAAAAAAAAAGATGAGGTCATTCCCTTCATACCTTCCAAGCCATATGTACCACCCATCCCTTTTCCTTCCAGGATAAAGATGTATGCAGAAGATAAAAAGTTTATGAGGTTTATGTAAATCCTCAAAAAGATCGAAATCAACATGCCTTTCTTGGAGGTGTTAGGCCAAATGCCAAAATATACATAATTTATGAAGGAGGTGCTTTTAAAGAAAAGAAAATTAAAGGAATGCAAAAGAGTCACACTAATCGAGCAGTGTACGTCATCCTCCTTAATAAATATCCTCTAAAAAGAGGATATCTAAGGAGTTTCACCCTTCTATTATGAATCATCATTCTTTTGATAAGGCTCTTTGTGATTTAAGTTATAGTATTCATTTGGTTCCTTTTACTCTATTTTAGAAATTAGATATTAGTATCTTAAGGCCTACTCAAATGTCATTACAATTGGCAGATCATTCCATCATTTGTTCGAATAGAAGGGTTACAGAAGACGTGTCAGTCTAAGTCGATAAATTTATAATCCCCATTAATTTTATTATTCTATATATGGAAGAAGATCGAGATATCCCGTTCATTTTAAGACGACTCTTCTTTTGTACTGGTGGTGCGCTAATAGATGTTTGAGAAAGAAACCACACTCTATGAATAGGTGATGAGGAAGTGGTCTGCAACATGTTCTAAAAGAATAAGTAGCCTAAAGGAGGAAAGGAATGCCTAAATAGTCAGGTAATAAATGAATGTGGCCTTGAGGTAGATCTAAAAGGAAAGTATTTTGAGCTTGTGGAATATGAAAAAGTAAGGTTTGGAGATTATTTTATGGATAGCTTAATTAAGGTAAGTATTCCCTCCATCCTTGAAATAAAAAATGTAAACTCTACTTCATCTTATCTTATTAACAAATTGATAGGTGAAAACATTAAAGAGAACCTACCTAGTTCTTGGAATCTTGCCTTAGGTGAGTTAGAACTACTAGCTCCTTATCAAAATGCCATACCTAAGCTAACCTTAAGTGAAACAACCAAAGAATAAGAGGTGAGATCATTGTCAAAGGTGAAAAAAAAAAAAAAAGAAGAAGAAATCATTAAAGGTAGCCACCAATAACTTAAAGGGCTTAAGTCTCATGCTTTAGATGCTAAACCAGTGAAAGGGGATGATTACAAACCTAAGTTAAGGATTAAGTAGAATCTAAAAACAAAGGTTAAGCTAGAGATCTTAAACTAGCATGTTCTTAGAGCCACTCTCCATTACTTTATCTTTTGCTCTATATGTGTGCTTCAGATTATTTTTGTTATTGTTTTAAGTTTTAAGTTTTTGTTTGTATATGTTGTTCATGCAAGGAAATTGAGTAACGATCTTCAACTAAGTTTAGGGGAGTTTTTTTCCCTTTAAACTTTGATCAAAATGTGATGCCTTGTAATTGTTTGATGTGATTATTACATTAATGTTTGAAATTAATTTATTTCCAAGTTAATTTTATGCTTAAAAGATGTTATATGACCATAAAAGATGTAAAAGATCTCACAAAAAGCCAGGTCCAAGTCAAGACACAACCATGTGCACAACCATGTCTTAAGGAAAAATCATTAGATCAAAATTTCTAAGTTACGCATGGCTATTCTCACAATATTATGCCTTAAGTGACCTCGAGACAGAATGAAACCCAAAATGCATGACCTATGCACACAGTCATGTCATCCCAAAAATCTAGAATGCACAGCCATGCGCATGGTTATGCCCCTTTAAATCTCAAGTGTAACATCTGTATCCTCATTCATTGGCATTCTCCCATGACTATATTCATTGCATCAATGATTTATAATCCCATATAAACATATGCATTGAATAAATTATCATTTAGATATGTGAATTAGATACGCATGATGATGACACTTGCACTATTACATTTGGGACACTTGAACATATATGTAATATTTATATAGTTACATGGCAAATTATCTTATTGTGTGTGCAGGTTCTATCATCATAAATAATGGTATTTTAGAGCTTATTTAAAAGTATAAGGAGCATATGGGGATTATAAGATAGATGGAGGTGATAAAGGAGAGAAGAAGAGGGATAAAAAAAGGAAAAGTGAACTTTTAACCAATGGAAATGAGACATAATGATTTTTTCTTATTAGAATAGGTTTACAAATTGAATTTTTTATCCTTTAGGAGCATATTAAAGAGGATAAACATAAGGGGTAGTAGAAGAAAAAGAGAGCTAAGGAAGAAAGAAAGAAAAGAAGAAGAAGAAGAAGAAGAAGAAGAAGAATAAGAAGAAGAAGAAGATGATGATGATGATGATGATGATGATGATGATGAGTGAGCTACCTAGGAAGGAACCCTAAGTTTTTTTGGTTTTGGGAAAAGAGGTAAGTTAATTTATCTTTTTCCCATATGAAATTCCTCCCTCATGACATGTTAATCATGCATTGTTGGTAAGAATTATTGAAAATTTGAGGTGGAGCTCATCTATGGAAGTTGTAGCTTAAGAAAAATCGAGTTGATTGTGTTGGTTTTATTGTTAGAGTAGCTTATTGCACCCATGATTTCATAATCCTAGAAGATGAATTAAGGAAAGTGTAAACTATCAAAGTTATAGATTTATGTCCCACCTTAATGCATGTAAAATAGTTTCTGCTTAATTTGTTGTGTGTGAAGAGTTATGGCTCCTTCATTAAGGTTGGTTCAAAAGCAACTAAAATCTCCTTAGTCTTTCTATTTTCATATATTTTGATGACCTTATGTTTTGATTTAGACAAAGTGAAAAATATTAAATTTGTAGTTTTATATCCCTTTTAAATACTTGTAAAGCAATTTTGCTTAATTTGTTATGTGGAAAGAGATATAGCTCTTTCATTGTAACTGAGCCTAAACCTAATGAAACCTATTTCACCTTTTTGTTCTATTTTTCAAGAATTTGATGGCCATAGAATGGGAATCTTGTGATATTCCAAACTTGAAAGTTATATATTTGTGTCTAATATACATGCTTGTAAAATATTTTTGTCAAATATATCATGGTTGATTAGATATTTCTCCTTTATTGTGACTAATTCTCAATGTGTTGAAAACCTGCTCACTCTGAGATTGACTATTTATTTTGGTGACCTTATAGACTGAATTTGATAATATGTAAAACATGAGAAATGTTCTTATATGTGATATGTATCTTCTAATAAATCATTTTTGCAATTGGATTTATAAAATTTTATGTATACCCATGATTTTTAAGACCTATTTAGACTAAGATAACATTGAAATAGGGTAGAATTCAAAAATTCATCACATTTTCTATATGTCTTATATTGATTTAAAATTTGACTTTATATATTGATTTGAAATTTGATTATGTTGTATCATTATGTGTCCTATTTATTTGAAAAAAGAATAAAGTCATTTGGATTGGTATAATAAGAGTTATTACAGTTAGACTGTAGCAAGATCAGGCTGCCATATAAGAAAAATATGCATAAACATTAGGTCCACTTGCATGGAACATGACCATGGTTGCATACCAAGCATACATACTCATTTTGACATACTTATAACCATGAATGTATTAAATGTTAGGATCTCAACACTTTGAGGAAGCCCAAAAGAGACGAAAACCTACCATAAAGGTTGGTCATATCAAATGGTCAGTAAAAGTCATAATTAGATTCTAATATATATGTGTGATGACTTTATGATATGGTTATATTCTATTACATGTATATGTGATTGAATTGTGACATTTTCCATGTGAATATAAGTCAAATGCGAAGTATATCATCTTAATGATTATTTGGTATACCATTATGAATGAACAGTAGCATATGGAACTAAAAGGATGTTGTGACTGATTTGTCAAACACTTGCAAATATGTCCTATTGGTACATATTATTGATCAAATGATTAACTTGTTATATGCTAGCTAGCAAATCAAATGTCCCTTGAATCACATTAGTTCTCGAGAGTAATGTTTGCCTTACAAGGTTAGGACAAAATCAATATATTGCATTGGCACTTACATAGTCAATTTTTATACTTGTACTATATCCTGATGATATTTGATTTTTAGTTGTGCCATAAGATCTAATTATTATTTTTATTTATTAAGTCGTGACTTACCAAATCGCAATTATGTTTTTCAGATACTGAAGCATAGGGTTTGGATACTTTAGAGCATAAAGTTATACATATATATACATGGAGCTCAAGTCATCGGCTAAATTCCAACTCTCTATCTCTTTGTATCATACATATATAACTAGTTAGTAATTAGTTTATGGTCACTATCTTTGAACATTAGTTAACATATATATACATTAAATACATGTTGGATTGTGTATGTATGATAAATCAACCTTTATGTATATGTATTTTTGGATATGAATGCCATGATTAGTAAATGAAAATAATTGTTACATCAAGTTTTTAAAACCTTGCGCCCTTCTTCTCTTCTCAATTTTTTCCTTCCAAACCCTAGCACAGTCAGGTCCTATCTTTATCCTCTTCCCAAGATCAGCCTTTCCCCTTAAAAACTCAACCTAAAACATCTCTCTTTCCTTCTAATTCATTCTGAGTCCTATCTTCATCATGCCTAAATGCTTCAAAACTATGGAAAAATGTAAATAAGGACCTTCCATAGAGAATCCTCCTTTTTGGACCCACTTTTATCAATAAAGAGCATGAAGGAAGGTATGATATGCTCTCTAAATGTCCTTTCTTAAAAACTAAATTCATTGATTTGAATGCATTAGAGGCAATGGGATTGTTAGATGAAATAAGTGAGTTCTTACATGTTCTTAAATGGGAGCAATTTGCAAAAATTCATATGAATTCTTATAAAGAACTTACCTTGGAATTTCTTAGTTCTTTATATTTTGAGACCAAAACTAATGGGGAGTTTATGATTTTGGAACTATATCCTTCCAACTTTATGGAAAGGACTTTATGCTTTCTCTTGATGAAATTGCTAAGGTGTTTGAACTTGACAATGATGGGTTGACCAATTTCCCTCTTGCTTTTGAAAACCAGGATGCTTGGGAATCCTTAGGAGGACAAAAACCATATGCAGCTAAAATAAGTAAGATAAGAGAAATTAGGAACCTGACCTTAACGTATATACATCGACTATTATCTTATTTAGTGATCGAGAAAGAGGATAGCAATAGAGTGGTAAACAACATTAAGCTTCTATTTTTATGGTGTATGTAGTATAACATAGCCATCAACACCACTTTATGGATAGTTTATCATATAAGGTCTATGAGTAAGAATGATTTGTGGTCTATCTTAGTAGGTGGTTTTGTGACCTATTTTGCACATTATGTGAGACTTTATCATCCCTATGTAGCGGGCGACTTTATTGTGTTCACCTATGATACTATGTTGTACATGGAGCTTGTTATGAAGAATGGTCCTCATTATGAGTTGGTTCAAATCCCAAAGGTGGGTGAAGTGATGATAAGGATGATGATCAAGCCTATACACCTTTTGGTGGGAGTTTTTTGCATACCCACCTACCTCCTCCTCCATCTTTGGGCCCTTTAAAGGGAGTCTTGGCACATTTTCCATCTCTATTGGAGCATATGGATCAAAGGCAAAAAGCATTCAAATATGAGGTTAGATTAAAGCTTGCCTCTCTTGATAGTTGAATCAATGACATGACTAGTGTCCTCCAAGCCTACTTCTCTCACATTGGATTCCCTTCGACAACTCCTTCACAAGAATGACCATCCATCTTTTATTATCTTTTGTTTTTATTTTGCTATTGTTGATATTTTTGATTTCTTCCTTGTACTTAATGTTTCTTTGGTGTGAAACTTGGTTTGTTTAGGTTGTCTTATTGGAACATTCAACTTTGAGATTTGTATTTTGTTTCATGCTCTTACTGTAACTACTTATATGGCTAATGTAAGACTTAAAGCCTCCCTTTTTGTTTTTGTGCTTGATTTTGTAGATTTTCTCTGACCTATTCACCTATCTAAATAAGGAAGTTTCTTTCCTTTTCTTTTATTTTTTTCTTTTGCCTATAATCATTAAGGACAATGATATTCAAGTTTGGGGGAAATTATGGGCAATTTTACATAATTTTTTAATTTGGAAATCTTTCATTGATTACACTCATAATTTATAATTCTAATGGTTAGGAGTTGGGTGTTAGGTCTTAAGGTGAAAAATCGATGAAGAAAATTTATAACCCTAGATTAGACTTACTTAAGACAAATTTGCTTATGATAATAAATGGTTCTAAATTACCATGTTTTTTGCTAAAAATTGATCAAGCACCTTAGAACATATTAAGCACACATGGCAAAAATTGGGATTTCAATATGACATTTTTCAATCATGCATACCATAGGCAAGAGGAGACTTCTACATGTGCTAGAACATACTACAACATCCATTGTTACAAAGTCCTAGAACTTAGGGATCTTTAAGAAATGATTAAGTCATTCTTTGATTGCTCCATTATTTCCCATCCATACGCTAATTTACACTATCCCTTATTACTTTTGTGAGCCCTATAAAAATACTCCTTTGAGAGTATTATTAGTCTTTTCTTTCTTTAACATATAACCTTCATTATAATCATATCACCTAAATGATCTTTTACCTCCCTTATCAATAGAATTGAGTTAGGTTGTATAAAAAATGAGCTATGTCATTTATGTGCATATTTGAAGAATTTGCAAAAAAGGCTTATTTATTGTTATGTTTTATAACCATAAGGATCAATTTAAGTTTGAGGCATGGTAAATTGATATTTTGATGTTTTGCTCACATGTATATCATTCATTCTTGTCATTTAAAAAGATGAGAAAAAGAAGAAAAAGAATTAATGATGAATGATAAGGAATATGATAAGAAATGAAGAAAAAGAAGAGCAAAATAAAAGAAAAAGCAAGAAAGGAAGGATCAAGCCATAAAAGGGGAAATAAAAAGGGTACCATGAATGTTTTACAAAGCGTAAAGTAAGGGTAATGCACATGAAGTGTTTCATCATACTTCATATCATTAGTATAACTAATATCTTAGCAAAAATTATCTTCTTTTGGACTTGATCACTTTTTTATAAACATTAACCCTAAGTCTTACATTATAAGCTTTAAAAAAATCATGATCTGTAATGTTACTAAAGATCTTCATTAGTGGAAAAGGATCGATTAGATTTGCCTATGGTCACATGTGATTCTTCATAATCAAAGTGCAATCTTTTCAGAGTTATATGTAAAAGGAAATCAAAATATTGTATAAACTATAATGCCAAGGCACACATACTCTTTTATGTCTAATTAATGACAAGCGAAGCATGATTAATTAGAAACTCATTATTAGAATAAGTAAATTTGCTTGTTTAATAAAAATCATGGTTATAGTTAAGAAAATTTTTCTCTTTCAGACCTTGACACTTGATCTTAGTCATTGGAATTTTTAAAATTTGCATTGAACAAAATAATCCTACTTGAAGATAAGTAAGAGTTCAAGTTTGGGGGAATTTCTTTGGTTAATTCTCATAACTAATAGGTTATTCCCTTCTAAATTCATGAATTAATGCTTAATTTTTGCCTTTAATTGAGCCTCATAAAAGATATTTTGTGTTTATAGGCATAGGATTAAAGAAAGAAGAGTAAAGGAAGAAAAAGATGAGAAACATGGCCATGCACATAATCATGCCTTATTTAAGATCAAAGAACATAAAGATAATGCACGACCATGCATCCAAAGCATTGTCATGCCTTCCTTTAAAGAAAATAAATAAAAAGAATTACGCAGAAGCATATGTATGGTCGTGTACCAAAAGGGCAAAAAGTTTAAATCAAGATACAGGTAAGACACACAACCATGCTTCTTTTGCTAAAAGCTAATCACAAAATGGCACAACCATGATTCTTTTGCTAAAACCTAATCACAAAATGGCATAGTCGTGCGCACAATCATGCTCTTCCAAAATCTAAAAATGAGACCTACTTATTCCTTTCCATGGTCTCTTTTTAAGAGCCTCTAAGCTTCCTATTTCGAAAAAGATCTTTTAGGCATTATTTAAGAAAGAAAATCATAAGGAATAGAGATACAAAGAGACCTCCTAAAGTTTGAGAAAGAGAGAAACTTAGAGGAAGAATCTATTAAAGGAGAAAAGGCGAGGAATCTGTAGAAAGAAGGTGCATCCGATCAAGGCAATTCAAGAAGGAGTCCATGGCTTCAATTACAATTAATTTGATTGTTCTTCTTTTTTTTTCTTGAACTAAAATCATAAAGGCTAGGGTTGTAGATAGATCTTGTATTATAACTTTTGATTTCTTAATTCAATTCCATTTAGTTTCCTTTCATTCATTCTTTGTGTTAGTAATTATAGAGTCCTTATTATTATTGATTAATTGGCCATTAATCATGTTTAATTTTATGATCTGACTACCAAGAGATGTTTTTTCATGAAATGGATCTTTAATAATTCCATTACTTTTTTATGTGTTGAGAAACCTTAGTAAAGCATTATTATCATTAGAAGTCTTAAATGGAAAGATAATTCTATGATATTTAGCCTTAATGTTAATGGACCCTTAGCTTAACACATTTTTAAATGTTGATTAATACTTGAGAAAGATTAATTAATCACCTTTATGACTTGATAACAGTACTAGATGAATGAACCAATTGGTTAAGAGTTAAGAATCCATTAGAAATTGTCGAGTGAAGTTGAATCCCTAGCCACCTTTATCCATTAATTGTTTCCATATAATTGTATTATTAATTAGTTACTTTCTTACTTATGTTTTTATTATTCATTTGCTTTGGTTCTCTAAATAATATATGACATAAGATACTTAATACTTAAACTTAATCCTCATAGGAATGATATCCACACCTATAAGTATACTTTATTACTTTTGACCTGTGCACTTGCAGTTAAAGTATGCATCTATCATCAAAATGATGGCTTTAACATAATCTTTACGATTGGTTTTAGAGTTTCTTGGTAAAATGTCTAGGGCATTAACTATTTGGTCTACTTGGATCTTAAGGTTGTGGATGGAGGAGGAATAGTTTTTAGTGATAAGGTTTAGTTTGGCATCAAGCTTTCTTATCATCCCATCTTAGTGATAAAGTCTAGCATCGATTTTGATGATAAATAGTTCCATGTGGCTTTCTAGGCTTGATTTCTTTTCTTAAAGTTGGTGGTGGGAATTGGAAACCAGGTGAGCCTTATATTCTAAGGTTTAGAGCATTATTGTTAGACTAAGAGAAGTTTGGGTGACTGTGCCAACCAGGGTTATATGCGTTAGAGTAAGGGTTATTAGGTTGGCAATTAAAGGTTGCCACAAAATTCACTTATTATTGGGTGAAGGGATTCCCTACTTAACAATTTTTGCTCATATGGCCACTTTCCCTATAAAAGTCACATACAACCTATAAGAAAGGAGAGGACACTGCATTACAATTAAAAAAGTTTAATTATTTTGTTAGAAAAGAAACCTGAGCTTGTAATGCTTGCAATGCATCCATATTTTGAATTTCAGCTACTTTCTTTGGTGCATTCCTATCATAAGCTTAATAGTTGTTATTGGCCATTATCTCTATTAGCTCATAGGTAGCAATAGTGGTTTTGTCTAAAAGAGAGCCTCTAATAGTCACATTTATGGTGATTTGAATATGCCTAAGAAGTCCATTATAGAAGGTATGCACCATTAACCATTTAGGAATTTGGTGATTTGGACATCTCTTCAAAAGATCTTTGAATCTTTCCCAAGCTTCATTTAAAGTCTCACCATCTTGTTAGCTAAATATGTGATTTCATTATGAAGCCTCGCTATCTTAGATGGAGGAAAATATTTGTTAAGGATTACTTAAGAGATTTGATTACATAGTGATGCTTTTAGGCTCCAATAAGTTGATCCATACCTCAGCTTTGTCGTTGAAAGTGAAAGTGAAGAGGAGTAGCCTTACCCTGTCCGTAGACATATTATTTTGCCTAAAAGTATCATAAGTCTCTAGAAAATTGGCTAATGGGCATTGGGATCTTCATAAAAGGCCATAGAACTAGATAGTGTTAGTAAGCATTTGGACAAAGGCTGGATTAATTTTAAAGTTGTTCGCATTAAGATTTGGCTTTATGATAGCCCGTTGCAATGCTTCATAAGGAGGTGTAGTGAACTCCTTTAAAGTCTAATTTTCTTGATTTTCCATCTCTTGGTTTCTTTGATTTTCTCACCATCTTTGATTTAGGTGTGTTCAATCTCAAGATCGGAAAGGATTACGTCTTCTTCATTCTCTTGATTTTAGGTTCTAATCATACACTTAAAGCAAAAGCAAGAAACACAAGTTAGAACAAAAATAAATCTCTAGATTAATATAAAAAGAATAACTTAGTATTAAAGTCGTCAATTCTTCACAACAATGCCAAAAAGTTGATGATGAAGAGTGTGCAAAGTATAAAATACCCTTAAATTACAAGTGCATAAGTCACAAGTAATACAAAGTGTTGAGTGCAAATATCATCCCCATGAGGATTGAGTTTAAGTATTAAGTATTTCATTTCTTATATTATCTAGAGAACCAAAGTGAATAAATGCTTAAATTAAGAGGCAAGAAATTAAAACTAATTTTAATAATTAACAAAATTAGAAAATAATCAATGGAGAAAGGTAGCTAGGGTTCAACTTCACTTGATAACTTCCTATGGGATTCTAATCTTCATCTGATTGGTTTATTCATCTAATGTCACTATAAAGTCACTAGGATGATCAATTAATCTCTCTTAAGTATTAATTAACATACAACAGTATGTCAATCTAAAATTCTCTTAACATAATACAAATATCATGAATTTGTCAAATAGCATAAGACTTTAATGATAGTCATACCCTATCAAGTTCTTGCAATACATAATTAAGTAAGGGAATTATTGAAGTTCCATACTATGAAAAGCATCTCTTAATATTCAATTCATAGAACTAAGTATAATCAAGGCCATTTAATCAATATCATTAAGTACATAACAATTATTAACACAATAGTGAATAGAACCAAAAAGATTTTATATTAAAAAACCCATAAGTTATTACACAAGATCCATTTACAATCCTAGTTATGAGTGATTTAGTTCATAATAAAAGAAAAAGAATAAAAAAGAACACTTGAACTATAAATAAGAGAAGCCATGAATTCCTTCTTTAAGATCCTTAGTTGATTGCACTTTCTTCTTCTAAAGCTCCTAGTCTTTGCTCCAAAGATTAGTCTTTGCTTTTATTTCTCTTTTCACAGTTATGGATGATTATTGATGCCCTAATTTGTAGGATTTTACCTTTTTAAATAGTGGTCTTGAAGTGTTTACTAAGTGGGAAGCTTTGGAGTTGAAAAAGATATGGAATTTGCAATTCTCCCTTTTCAGGAATCATGGTCATGTGCCTTTGGAGCATGACCATGCATTCATGTTATTCAATCAAGATGCATTTATGATTCCATAAGCATCATCGTGCACCTAGGTCATGCATTTCAGAGGTTCCCTGTATAAGTGAAGCATTCACATGCCCTTCTTCGAAGGCTCTTACTTTCCATACTTTAGAGATGGAACATGGTCCTGCATTTTGAACTTTGCATCTTTTAAGTTATTTTTACAAAACACTAGAACGTTGCATTAGGTTCTTTTATATGCAAAATTAAATCAAGAACACGTGAATTTAAAGGGAATTAAGCAATAAAAAATGTGAATTATGGCACTAAACAACCATTCACATTAGCCTTTTTTTTTTCTTGGTTGTCTTATTTCCCATATTTCATGGTTGTTCCACTTTTTGAACAAGCATTTCATGAATACACAAGACCATTCCATGAATGAAAAGGGTTGCTCCTTAAGTGCACAGGGTCATTCCACTATTTTTTAGCAGGTTGTTCTGTCCTTTTTTCTTTGAACGCTTAGTTCCATCTTTAAAAGTATCTTAAGAGAAAAATATTCTTATAATATTTATTCATGTCTTCCTCCTTGGATGTTTTGCCCCTATTTTTAAAGCATCTAATGAGAACTACTTCAACTTTCAAAGTTCTCAGGGATTCAAGCTCAAAAGTCTCCCTCTTTTTGCATATTTTGCCTTCTTCTTTAAAGTATCTAGAGGGACCAAAAATAATCTTTCCTATATTTTTTGGTATGTGACATGTCTCAAGGAACTATTTTTAAGGTGTACTTTGTCTCCACCTTTAAAAGCACCTTAAGGAGTCAACAATACTTTTATGCAAATTAAGGCACATAACCTACAAGCACAAATACTCAGACATTAACATTAAAACTTTTCCTAATTTTGGATATCCAATACTTTAGAGTTGGGACAGCAAGTGCTTTAGCAATCTTAGGATTATGTGTCAACAAAGTTTATATTACTTAAATTGAAAACTTGCTTGAACTGTACTATAATTATTCGTGTTTCTCTCTCTTTCTATATATATATATATATAATTAAATTTTATTTTATTTTGATCCATTAATATTAAAAATGAAAAGTTTAATTTTAAAGGTATTATAAATTAGAGATGAAAAATTAAAATTAGCCAAATATTTATATCGATATCAAACTAAACCTAATTGACTTAAAGGAATTAAATAATCGAACCAAACTATCTCAAATTTGATATGGAACTGAATCAAACCAAACTGAAAATTCGAGGTTGCATCAATTCTTAAAATGTAAGATTTCTCAAATTTTAGAATGGTCTCAAAATTTATAAATTTTCAATTTAAACCAAACCATACTAACCTCTAGGGATGAGCAAACCGGCCAATTTGGTTTGTTCAGTTTGGTTTTTTACTAAAATCAATCAAATCAAATTTTATATTTTTGAACCAAGCCGAAATTTTTGAAAACAATGAATAAACTAAATTTTTCAGACATACAAACCGAATCGAACTAAACCTATAATATTTTAATTTAGTTCAGTTCGATTTAATTAAATTACACATATTTTAAATCTAGTTTAATTCAAATTAGTGTGATTTATTAATAATTTCAATTTATTCAATTTTTTATATAAAAATGAACCAAAAACCAAAATTTTTTTAAAATGAAAATCAAATTAAATCGAATTTATTAAAGAATTGAATAGAACCGAACCGAATCAAATCAAATCAATTTGATCGATTTTTTCATTCCAGTTTTTGTTCACCCCTACTAACCTCTGCACTTAATAATTTAACTCTCACAAATAATGAAATGCGACCAAATTATAAATTTTGTAAAAAAAAAAAAGAACAAAGCTTGCTGCAAAAAGAGAAAAGCTGAACTTAAAAGCATATTTAGAAATTGCTATAAAAAAACATGATTTTAATTGTAAAATTAGAAGTAATTGTCTTTTGAAATTTATTATAGATTCTTTTTAATATAAGTTTTGAAAGTAGAAAATTGATTTTGAAAAGCAATAATATTTAAAAATTTTACTTATAATAACTTTTACTTGCATAATTCATATTGAAAGAATCTATAATTATTTATAAAAAATTCAAAATTTTACCTCAGTATTAGATTTTTCAATAATAATATCAAACTCAATTCAATAATATTATCAAACTCAATCTTAATTGATTATGGAAAGGGAATTAAAACATTTGTTTTTCCGTTTGAAATCTCACATTATCCATAAAACCAAAGCTCTAAACACGTATAGGCGTAGTATTTTTTGGAATTGAACCACATTGGCTAGTCAAATCCGAAAAAACCAAAATTAATCAATAAACTGATTTTGTGGGATATCAAAAATCAACCCACCGTAAATGATCAAAATTGAAAAGAGCCAAAAAATTTTTAAAAAAATCAATCAATATGAGAATTAGATTAAATTGTTTCATTACAAAATTATATCATTTTTTAGAAATTTCAAAATTAAAATCGTACTATTTTACTCAAAATATAATTGTTAAAATATATATATATATATATATATATATAATTTATTAGATCAGATTAATTAAACTGATTAAATTAATTAAATTAATCAAATTAAAAATTAATTAATTAACTAATTCAATCTTCAATTTAGGTTTAAAAAACATTGGATCATTGTCGGTATACCCAAAATGAAAATCAATAAAAATATGGTTTATGTCAAAATACTTTCTATTAGCCAATTGTTAAGTTATCACGTTAACTTGAATTGCTTCCCACTGGACTTTAGTAAACCAACTTTAAATGGGTTTGTTGCAATACCAACTAGGTAAACTATTAGATTACATTATTTGGAGGAATAAAGATTTGTGCATAGAAATCAGATGTTTAAATCTTGAAATGAATTTACATGTGCTGAAGGAACGGAGACGAACCTGATTGACCTTTTTTGTAGTATTAATTTTTAATCAATTCTAAAATGACAGGGCTTTATTATTATTTTAAACATTTAATGTGTGAAAAAAAAAATTATGATGCCAGAATCACTTTCTTCATTAAATCCCAAGTGCTATGCGGAGTGTTAATTTCATAATAAATCATCCCACCAAAAACAAAACGATATATTCATCAAAATATATTTAAGGAATCATCCCAACATTAAATATTTCGACATTAATTCATCTTATAACAATATTTATTATTAAATCCATAAGGAATTATCATATGTACTTTCCATGATCAATTCATACGATTTGGAGCATTTTATCATATGGATTCAGTGCAATAACGAGTTTGTTTCAATCAATGTTCTGCACTTTGTGTATAACCATCAGCCATGCAGCCCTATTAGTATGTAATTTTACTATTAGAGCATGCAAGTGATTGAAAGTTTTGGGTAAATGACGTCAATGGTTACCCAACATTTGTCATAATTTTACTGTGGTCATCATTTTTAAAATTTATATAATTTGATCATTATGTAATGATCTAATTCTTGCACAATGAAGCACTGAAATCGTTACGTGCGAATCAAATTATAAACTCACATCATTCATGGGCTCACAAATCATTCTCATATTACTTTTTTTCTTCTTTTTGATTAAATTCATATAAATTAAAGTAAATTTTATATCAACTCAATAATTTGAGGATAAAAAGTTATAAAAGAGTTATCGGCAAGGCCGATTGGGTTGTTAGATTATTACTCAATGCTTTATTGTTTGACTATTAAATCATTAGATTTCAACTAAATATTTATAACAGTTAAATGATCAATTTGTATAAATTTAAAAAGTTGTGACTATAATAAAATTATAATCAAAATGTAATGATAATTGATAGTAATGTAGTGGACTATTTTATAATATAACTGAATAAGAAATTAGAATTCACACATAATATTTGAGCTAATTACAAACAACATAAATCAAAAGCAAGGACCCATAATTATCACATAATCCAAAAGGTGTTTGACTTAGTATCGTTTTAATTATTTAGCCAGGTTATTAAATGGCAATAACTGCAGGGAAAGGCTGAAAAAAAAAAAAGTCTAAGAAGAGGAAGAATAACAAGAAGAAGAAGGGAAAAAAAAAAAAAAAAAAAAAAAAAAGAAATTTTCAATGGTGCTGGTGGACTGCCATTGAGGGACACTTGACTTCGTATTAAATGGACAGGACACGTTCTAGTTGTTTGTTCTATGGCGTCTTCTTGTTTTGGCTCCATCTTTCTTCGAAAAAGAAAGTAGGTTAAGTAATTTGCGTTGGAAATTTGGAACTTCTTCGTTTTGGGTCAATTAAGGGACGGATGAGAGCCAACTTGCATTTGCTCTCAAGCCCATGATAGGAACAAGAAACACCCTATTATAGATGCTCTCATGACATCAGCGGGGTCCATTGGACCTACATGCATTTAATCTTACATTTCCATATTTTTCCTTGATGTTGATCCATGCACCTTAGTGATGTTCACACCAATTTTTTAATTTTCAACTTTATATTAATTGATGCAGTTATTGTAGTTATAATTGGTAGTAATTGTTCAAAATGAAAGAATACAAGTAATCGATGATCAAATAGTTATATGATAATGTAGACAATCAAAGTTTAAATTTTAGCTTTTTATTTTTCTGAAAAATTTCTCCGTTAAAAATAAAAATTTAAAGCTGTTTGCGTTCAAAAAAAATTAGTTCTTTTATTTTTTATTATTATAGATGTACCATAATTTGATTGGACGTATGCACATATAAGAGTGTAGGTACATAATTCTTGATAAACAAAAGAATTAAATCTGATTTTGTTTCACAGAAAATATTTTCTAAAAAAATATTTATTATATTGTTTTATTTAATGCATATAAGAAAATAAATTAATGAAAAATATTTTTTAATTAAAAGAAAAATAAATTACTTTTTAGAAAAATGACTTCTCATTTCAAAAATAAAACAAATTCATTCAAATAAAGAATAAATTATATAAATATTTGTTCACTATCAACATTCATAGAGTTATCATCAACGGACGATAGTCGACAAAGATAAATAAAACTCATAAAAATTTTATTTTTAATGTATTTTTGTCTTACACTAAATAATAAATAGTATAAATATAAAATATTTATGTTTTAAAGTTTGTTATAGTCTTAAAAATTAAAAGAATAATATTTTTTTAAAGTTTTCTAAAAATCAAAAAATGTGTTACTCAAATAATATTTTTATCATAAAATATTTTCTTTAAAATATTTGTTTTAAACAAATTATTTTTCATGAAATAAATGAAGCTTAAAGATACATTAATTTTTACAAAAACTACTTTAAAGTTAAAATTGGAATGGATAATTTCATTTATTTATATTTATATTTATATTTGATACGTCTAAAAGTGCGTGAAATCAAAATGGCATCCTCTCAAATAGGGAAATTAGCCATTCCGCCATCTCTTTAGGAAATTGAATTTTTATTTTGATAAAAGTCAAGTCAAATATGTATAATTTATTCAATCTAATAAATATTTTATCTATAACATGTATAATATCCAAATATTTAAACTAAATTATTAAACTAAACACTAAAATAATTTAATTTTAGTTAGTGTTTAATTAAAAATAAAAAATATTGTAATAACTTTATTCTTAATTATAATGTATAATATATTTTATATTAAGTATATAATAATATAAATTTTATATTTGATTATTAACTTTAATATTATAAAAAATAAATAAGAGAATTAATTCTGATTTCTCTAATGAATCAATTATTTAAAAGAAGTATTTGTTTTTTTTATTTTTACTTCACTAGATATGATTTTCGATTTTAATTCCAACAAATTGATAATTCAAGTATTGCATAGTTATAATTTAATATAATAATTAAAATTTATGTAAAAAATTAATAAATCAAATATTTATATAAAATGTTTGATTATGTAAATAATATATATTTCTAAAATTAATAATATATAAAAATTATTTTAATTATTTTTTTGTAATTTATTTTAATATTTTTATTTTTTATTTATAATTATTTGTAATTAAACGATTTTAAATAAAAAATTTTAATTACTTATATGTTAAATAATTAATTTTATAAATATTAAATTTTATTTCAAATAAATAATTAATTGATAAATACTAATCACTCATATTGTGATCATAATTAATTATATATATACTAATATCTTTGATCATTTAATTTAAACAATTTTATTTTATTTTCCAACATCTATAGATGTCTTCGATCATGAGTGATAAAGAGTGACATCGACCGAAGAAACCATTCAACTTTAAGTGGTTATTTTACGGTGTTACACCTAATTTGGACAATTTTTCCAAAAAAAAAAAAAAATCTCTTTGGTCAATTTGATATTGACCAAAAAAATTTTAAAAAAACTACGAAAAGTTTTATTATTTTTCAAAAAACTACAACTGTGAAGAGAGAGAACAGCTACTATTTGTTACTCTTTTCAAAGTTAGATCAATTATTCTGCAATTTCAGTGTTGAGTTCGTAATTTGACATATTATTTAAAATTAATTATGTTTTTGCACTTCACATTATATATATATATATATATATATATATATATCATAACAAAAATATTTGAAAATTTTTTTTAAACTTTAAAGAATGAAAATTAAAATTTTAATTTCTATAATTTTATCTCTCTTATTTTTATGAAATTTTAAATATTAATTGTATATAAATGAAATTTATATCAAGAATTAAAATAATATTTATAAATTCTTTTTTAAAATGAGTTATCAAAAAAATTATCTAAATATTTTTCTATATTATTTATTATATATGCATTAAATATAATTATTCAACTTCTAATATATGATATATTTAATTCTAAAGGTTAAGTAAATTGTCATAATTGATTTAGTAACTAATATGAACTATTAAATATTTTATAATTACTTTAATATTTGTTAGACTAGGTTGGTTAAACCTAAATCAAAACTCGCTTTCGATCTTGACGATATAGATTGAAAGATTCTAATATCTTTTCTAAGTGTGGTCTCTAGCAAAATTAATTTTGAAATTCATTAGAAATTGAATGAAAGTTATTGGAAGCAAAATACTCCAAGCATCAAAACTATCTTCTAAGTCATAATTGGGATTTGAGAATCGCAACTGCTATCTCAAGAAAATTTGAGACCAAAAGTTCTAGTTCGATTCACGATGCATGTCGCGGTCTAGATCGCTACAGTTATCTTCAAATGAAAGATGGACCCTAGATGACCAACCAAGCTAAGCCACGTGTCAAGATAACTGTTTGAAGTTCAAAATTCGCGAGAGTGACATTTTGGTAGTGATTGCGATCTACCGAAGATTGGAACATCAAACTCCAATTTTATTTACGGTGGCAGTAGCAGCTAGCTTTCCAAAATCACGACAATGAATTTTGATAACCATTAAAGGGTTCCAATAGCTAGTTCTTTGACAAACCAATGTTAGACTACCTAGTGTCACTAGCCATTAGACATATTTGAAGATCTCGACTACAATTGAGTAAAATCCAATGTGAAATATGGATCGTTACCGCAACCGCAATCTCGATTGCGATCTCACTTTGACAAGCATTAAATGCAATATTTTTCCAACAACCTTTTGAGATTTAGACATAGTTTCATTTGTAACGACTATTTAATGGTTAAAACTTATAAATACTCCACCAAATAACTTTGAATGCCAGAGGATAGCATTTAATTATGGTCAAACTCTTGCAATCTGATTTCTCAATACCTTAACTTATTTATTATTAGTACTTTAGGTTGTTGAAGGTTAAGTGTTAGTCTTAAATACTTGGGATTAGGTTTTAGAGTGAGCTTCAGTGACAGAACCCTTGTGTAAGTCGTGTGTGAGCCTTAAATACAATTGTAATTGGGTTTAATGTGATCCTAAACACTAAGTTAGGTGTAAGCTTGTAAAGCCCATTGAGAGTTAATGAAAAATTGAAGAATTAAGGAGTGAAAGTAGGGTTGGTTAATACCCAAACCACTGTAAATCTCTTGTGTTTGTTTTTCTCTTACTCTTTCTCTTACTTTCAGTTACTTACACTCCCTTTACAAATTTTAAAATTTTCCACTAGTTCAACCCCTTTCCTAGTGCAAAAGGGCTAACAAGTGGTCTCAAAGCTTAAGTCTCAAATCTTGAGTCTCAATTCTTAACTTAATTGTTTAAAAAAAGATCATGGCACAAGAAGGATCCACTCTCACTTTAATCCATTTTTTGATGGACTCGGCTATGCTTATTGAAAGTATAGAATGAAAATCTATCTTAATAGTAATGTGGTGGATCTTTGGGGATGTTGTTGCAAAAGAGTGGAAATGACCTACTAGAGTGGTGGATGGTACTAAAGAATTGCTTCTAAAAGAAGAATGGTTAAGGCCCATAGAAAGCAAATGGCAAGAACAAAATAGCCATGGCAATCATCTTTAGTTCCATTTCAAGAGAAGAATGTGCAAGGGTTCAACATTGCCACATCACTATTGGAATATAAGAAAGCTGTAGAGAACTATCATGAAGGCATAGTGTAAGTAAAGTCAAGTAGATTGGAGATGTATGTAACAGAATGGGAGCTTTTCACGATAAAGGAAAATGAAACCATTATCGATATAACAAATAGACATCTTGCCATTATCACCAACATGAAGAAGTATAGGAAAATAATCACTAATTGCAAGGTAAATACCAAAATCCTCAAGATGCTTTCAGTTGAAAATTTTAGGGGTTAGAGTGTGTAGTATAGAAGAATCTAATTGTGACATTAGAGAAGTACCAACAGATGTCTTAATTGGAAAGCTTCTCACTCATGAAATGGTGATCAAGAAAAATGAAGAAATGAGAAGGACGAAAGCAAAAAGAGACAAAGGAGAAAAGAAGACTTTTGCTCTTAAATCCTCTAGCAAAGACAAAGAGGTGGAAGAAAGCTTGAGTGAAAGTGATGAAAGTGGGAAGGAGGAAGAACAACTTACTATATGCTTTCCAAGAGATCCAAGGAGCTCATGAAGAGAAGCAAGGAAAGAAGGAACCTCAAGAAGACATCATCCAACTTCAAAGAAAAGTAGAATGATGTGACTTACTTTGAATGTGGGAAGCAAGGTCATATTAAATCAAATTGTTTTAAATTCAATAAAAAAAAAAAAAGGAAATGTGGGACAAGGAAAAGAAAAAAGGCTTCAAAGTAACTTAAGATAATGACTCAAGTGAAGAAGAAGAAGAAGAAGAAGAGGTTGTCAACTTAATTTGCTTCATGGCTTAAGAGGACTCCTCCAATGAGGTAAACACTGCTTTCCAATCTTGTGATGATATTGATGTATATAAGGATGAAGATGATGAACTACCTGAAGCCATGTCCTTGAGATGTGATAAAATAAATATAAAATGAAAATTTTTAAGAAAATATGTTTTAAATTAGAGAATGATTTTAAGAGCTTAAATGACCTTGTTTATAGCTGAAGAACATTTAATGAGAAACTTAAAAAATTTTTAGAATAAATTTCTTAAACTCCATCCTTTATTGATTTTTTTAAGAAAAGAGAATGATTTTTTTTTTTTTGAAAAATAGGGTTATTTAGCTAAGGAATTCCATCTCAAAATTTCACAACAAGAAGGAAGCTTTGGATACACTTATTATACCTCAAATACCATCCTTTGTGAGACATGGTCTTGGGTGTAATATGGCTTTTTCATCTACATCTTCTCCTCTCATCTTCATTAAAGCATCTACACCTTAAACCTCTAGCATAGAGATGATTGGGAAGAAAAGTGCGCTTAGCATTAAGCCCCTTATGCCTAAAGGCAAAGGAAAGGCATACTAAGGCTCAAAGGCTAAGCCTCAAAGAACTAATCATGTTTACATATATACTAAGAGGTATGCATACAAAAACACACCTTCTACCCCTCACCATTCTTGCACTTGAATGCATTCACATGGCTAAAGGATGAGAAGGCGTCTCGCTCATGCTAAAAGGCCATATAAGAGAAAAACTCACAGGTCTAAGTTCCAATGTCATTATTGCATGAGGTGTGGGCATATAAATATGTATTGCTACATTAGGAAGGCACACCTCAAATTAAAGGATCCTTGTAAGCCTAACCCTCAAGGACCCTAGTACGCTTAGACATCTAAACAAAGATGAACTTGTTTTATTTTGTAGGAATTCTTGGATGCCACTAAAGAGGATAATGATTAGCATGTGCATAGTGGGTGCTCAAAGCATATGACCAAAAGCAAAGAGATATTCACATCCATTACAAAAAATGATGGTGGCGATATGGCATTTGAAAATAATGTCAAGCAGTTGTCATTGGAATTATTGCTAAGAATGGTTGCCCCCTTATTAATAATGTCCTTTTGATTGAAGTTTTGAAACATAATTTCTTAATTGTAAGTCAATTATGTGATAAAGGTAATAAAGTCTCATTTAACTCTAAAGAATGCCATGTTACTACCTTGGTAGACAAAAAGGTAATCTTTAAGGGTGAAAGGAGAGGCAATACCTACCTAATTATCTTAGATAATTTGGCGAACCAATCCTTCAAGTGTCTTGTGTCTATTAAGAATGAAACGTGACATTGGCATAGAAGACTTGGGCATGCAAGCATGGAGCTTCTCCAAAGTATATCCAAAGGAAAGCTAGTTAACGATCTTCCAAAGCTCAAGTTTGTTAAAGACAAGACATGTGGACCATATCAAATGAGGAAGCAACATCAAGCAACCTACAAGTTAAAAAATGTTATAAATACATCAAGAACTCTTCAACTCTTTCATATGGACTTTGTTGGACCTACTAGGAATGCTAACGTTGGTAGAAAGCATTATACATTTGTCCTAGTTGATGACTACATTAGGTTCATTTGGGTTACTTTTTTTGGCTCATAAGAGTGTTGAATTTGATGCTTTTAAAAGTTTTGCTAAAGGTGTTCAAAATGAAAAAAAAAAAAAGTTATTTCATTTATTCTATTAAAAGTGACATGGAAAGGAATTTTAAAATGAACATTTTGAAAAATATTGTTTAGGGAATAAGATTTCACATAATTTTTTGGGGTCTAGAACACCATAACAAAATGGTATTATTAAGAGAAAGAATATTACATTAGTTGAAATGACAAGGACTTTGCTCAATGAGTATTCTTTTCCCAACTACTTTTGGGTTGAAGCCATCAACACCTCCTATTACCTTGCAAATAGAGTTTTTAAAGGACTCATTCTAAACAATACCTCTTATGAGCTATGGAATGGAAGAAAACTTAAGCTTTCATACTTTAGAATCTTTGGGTGCAAATGCTATATTTTGAATACCAAGGACAATCTTTAAAAATTTGCCTTTTAAAATCGATAAGGGTATATTTCTAAGATATTTCACCATTAGCAAGGCATATAGATATTTAACAAAAAGTCCATGATGGTTGAAGAGTTAATGAATGTTATTTTTGATGAGTCTAGTAAAATTAACCTTAGGAAAGATACTCTTATTGATGATCTTGTAGGTGACTTTGAGAAGCTTAAGCTTAATCCAACACCAAAGGAGAATATGATTGAAATTAATGAGCAAGAGCTAGCTCAAGAACTTGAATAAGTTTAACTACAATAAGAAGAGAACTAAGCTCAAGAACTTTCCAAGGATTAGAGGTACTCAAGAATAATCCTAAAGAATTAACCATTAGTAAGACCTTAAAGAGAGTAAGTACTAAAGCTCAATTAAATGAATTAGAAAATAATCTTACTTTTGTCTCTTAAATTAAGCTACAATCAATTAATGAGTCTATTAAAGATGATTATTAAGTGATTGCTATGCAAGAAAAACTCAATCAATTTGAAAGGAATAAAGTATGAGAACTTATTCCTAGGCCTAAGGAATGTTCAGTTGTAGGTTGCAAATGGGTGTTTAGAAACAAGTTAAATGAGCAAGGTTCATCGCGAGGAACAAAGCTAGATTGGTTGCCAAAGGGTACAACCAAGAGGAAGGAATAGACTATGATGAAACCTTTGCCTTCGTTATAAGGTTAGAGTCCATAAGGATCTTGCTTGCATTTTATGTCATATGAATTTCAATATTTTTCAAATGGATGTCAAAAGTGTCTTTTTTAAATGATTTCATTGAGGAGAAAGTTTATGTAAAATAACATCCAGGTTTTATGTCTCATGATTTTCACAACCATGTTTTTAAACTAACTAAAACATTGTATGGCTTGAAACAAGCTCCTATTGCTTGGTATGAAAGGCTTAGTTCATTCCCTTTGAAAAATTATTTTGAGAAGGGCAAGGTTGACACAACATTATTTGTGAAAAGGCATAACAAGGATACACTTATTGTTCAAATTTATATTGATGACATAATATTTGGTGCTACTAATGAATCACTTTTGAAAGAATTTGCCAAGTGTATGACTAGGGATTTGAGATGAGTATGATGGGTAAGCTCAAGTTCTTTCTTGCTCTTCAAATCAAGCAAAGCAAAGAGGGTATCTACATCAAACAATCCAAGCATACTAAAGACTTCTCAAAAGATTTGCAATGGATAATTGCTAGAGTGCCAAGACACCAATGAGCTCAACAATAAAGCTTAACAAGGATGAATTGGGTAAGCTTATTGATGAAAAGAAGTATAAAGGTATCATTGGCTTTCTCTTCTATCTTACTGCATCTAGACTCGATATCATGTTTAATGTTTGCTTATGCACTATATTTCAATCAAGTCCTAAAGAATCTCATTTACACGCTGTTAAGAAAATTTTGAAATATTTACATGGCACCATGCATTTGGGATTATGGTATCCTAGGACCTCATCTTTTGGTCTTTTTAGATATTTAGATGTAAATTATGCTGGTAGTTTGTCATATAGAAATAACACTTTCGTAACTTGCCAATTTATTAGTGAATGCTTAGTTTCTTGGTTTAGTAAAAAGCAAGTTGCGGTTGTTTTATCTACCGCCAAAGTAAAATATATGGCAGCGGGTTATTATTGCATCTAAATTCTTTGGATAAAACAATAACTTAGAATTATGGCAATGATGTTAATCACATTTCTATCAAATGTGATAACACAAGTGTAAATAAATCTTTAAAAAATTCCATCCAACATTTAATAAGCAAACACATTGATATAAGACATCATTTTCTTAAAGATCATGTGTAAAATGGTAATGTGGTGTTAGAATTTATTAACACTAACAACTAACTTGTGAATAATTTCATTAAATCTATAAATGAAGAAAGGATGAACTTCATAAAGAGGGAACTAAGGATGTTTGATGGAAGCTTTCTAATGTGTAAGTAGTCCTCATTATATGCATTCATGATTGCTTGATTACTAGTGTTGAGATATTTGATATGAATGATTATTATGTATTTGGTATATTGTTTGATGAATCAATTCAACTTACATTTGAGCTTCTCTATGTTCATATTCTTGAATTGCTCATCAAAATATCAAATTGACCTTTTATGTTTGGGCCATCTATTAAAAATTCTATTTAAAAAGTGTTTTGAAAGTGGTTTATAAATGGCAACTAGGATTGATAATTGCGGTTGCTATTTATAAGCTATATTGGGTTTCAAACTATTTTGCAATTTGTATTTGTGATTTTAAATCACCATCGTGAAATTTAAATTTTAAAATTTTCAAACCATTGACTTCACACCCTTTTAAGATTTTTTTATCTATTACATTTTTTGCAATTCATGATTGCAACATATGTATAGTGATCGTGACTTACGAGTATCTAATGGACATTAACCATTGGCTTTTCAAATAATGCAACCCCTCATTTATTGCATTTTTAGCCATTTCGAGCCTATTGTTGGACTAGATTAGTCAAACCTAAGTCAAAACTCTCTTTTAATTTTGACAATATAGATTGAAAAGTTTTAATGCCAATTTTAAGTGTTGTTCTTACAAAAATCAAGTACAAAACTCATTGGAAGTTGAATGAAAGTGATTAGAGCCAAAAAGCTTAAAATATAGAAAATGTCTCATAAGTCGTGACCACTATCTCCAGAAATTTAACATTTGGACCAGTTTAGTTCACGCTAAGTGTCATGATGGAGGTCATAATCATTATCTTTAAACATGGTTAGAGGGATTCTAGACACTTAACTAGGCAAAGCCACATGTCAAGGAGACTGTTAGAGATTCAAAAGTTGCAATGATGACTTAAGTGTAACAACCATGACATGAAGAAAGTTAGGAACTCCAAAGTCCAGTCTGATACATCATAAAGACAACAACTAGCCTCCCCAAAATTGTGATTGTTAATTTTAACATGCTTTAGAAAGATCTAATAACTAGTTGCTTTAAAGAATTAATGTTAGAGTACCACATATAACTAGCCCGTTAGACATATTTAAAGATTTCAACCATGAATGAGCAAAATCCAGAGTGAAAATTAGAACACGATCATGACTTGATGTCTTGACTATGACTTCCATCTAACAAGTATTAAATGCAGGATTTTGCCATAAACTTTAGAGATTTGAAAATAGTTTTGTTTGTAACTTCTCTTTGGTGGTAGGAACCTATAAATACTCTACCAAATGATCTTAAATGTATGAGAATAGTAATTTATTATGTCCAAACTCTTACAAATTTAATTCTTAACTCTTGCTCATAATTTCTTTACACTTGAGTTGTAAAGGTTAGGTGTATGCCATTAAACACTACTAGGTCCAGGTTTTAAAGTGATCTTTAATGTGAAAAACTTTTGTTTTAGGTTTAGTATGAGCCTTAGGAAAAACACTTGAAAAGGTTATGTGTTAGCCTTGGAAAACATAGTATGTAAGTTAGGTGTAAGCTTGTAAAACACCATTGAGTGATAATGAAATATCCAATTAGAGAATTAAGGAGTGGATATAGGATAACACCGAAACCACTATAAATTCTTTTTATCTATTCTTCTTTGACTCTTTCTTCAACTTTGCATTATTTGTCAACCCTGTAGAGTTTAAATTTATCACCAATTCAACCCCTCTTCTTAGTACCAAGGGCCAATGAGTGGTATCAATAATAGTCTCAAATATAGTCTTAATTACTTAAGAAAAGATCAATGGCATAAGAAGGAATCCACCCATATGTTAAACCCTTCTTTGATGGATTCGACTATATTTATTAGAAGCACAAAAAGGAAATCTACCTTGATAATGATGTAATGGATCTATGGGATGTTGTTGCAAAGGAGTGGAAGCCACTTACTAAGGGTGGTGAATTGTAGTGAATAATTATTTCTAAGAGAAGAATGGTTGAAGCTCATAGGAAGGCAAATAATAAGAATAAAAAAGATATGACAATCCTTCTAAGTTCTATGTTAAGAAAAGAAATTAATAAAGTTCAACATTGTCAAACTCTACGTGTAATATGGATAGCTTTAGAGAACTACCATAAAGGCACAACACTTATAAAATTGAGTAGATTGGAGATGTATGTAAGTAAATTAGACCTTATGATGAAGGAGAATGAATCCATCACCGACATGACCAATAGACTCTTTGCCATTGTAAACAACATGAAGAAGTATGGAATAATTCTTACCAACTATGAGGTAAACACAAAAATCCTAAAGATACTTCCTTTAGAGAAGTTTAGGGCAAGGGTGTGTAGCATACAAGAGTCCAATCAAGAGATTTGAAAAGTGCCAACCGATGTTCTTATTAGCAAACTTCTTACTCATGAGATGCTGATTAAAAAGGATGAAGACATGAAGAGGATGAGCGTTTAAGGAGAAAAAGGAGAAAAGAAAACTCTTGCTCTCAAGTCCTTTAGCAAAGAGAAAGAGGTAGAAGAAAGCTCTAGTGAAAGTGATGAAATTGAGAAGGAGAAAGAAGAAATTGCCATGATATATAGGAGGTCTAAAAGGCTCATGAAGAGAAGAAAGGAAAGAAGAAACCTTAAGAAGACATCTCCTAATTTCAAGGAGAAGAAGAATGATGTGACTTACTTTGAACAAGGGTAGCAAGGTCATATAAACCCAGATGTCCCAAGCTAAAAAAGAAAAAATGGGAAAAGAAAAAGAAGAAGAGCTGAGAGCACTATAGGATGATGATTTAAGAGAAGAAGATATAGGTGAAGAGGTTGCCAGCTTTTGCATCATCGCTCAAGATGACTCCTTCAATGAGGTAAGCACTTCATCTCACTTATGATGATTTTGATGCATATGAGGATGAAGATTATGAGCTTTTTGAAGTCATATCCTGGAGTTATGATAAGTACAAATAAAAAATGAAGGTTTATAAGAAAAAATATTTTAAACTTTAGGATGAATTTAAATGTTTAAATGATCATGTAAATGACTTGGGGACTTTAAATGAAGAACTCAAAGAAATCTTTAGAAAATCTTTCTAAAACTTCAACCTCTTTTGACTCCTTAAGAAAAGAAAATGATTTTTTAAAAGGTGAAGTTATTAAGTTGAGAAATTTTATCATAACATTTCACAAAGGGAAAGAAGCATTGGATACACTCATTGTATCTTAATGGCCATCCCTTGTGAGACATGGTTTTGGTTTTAATGGACCTTCATCGTCTACATCATCTCCTCCCATATTCATTAAAGTATCTACACCTTAAACCACTAGCATATAGGTGATTGGAAAGAAAAGTGCTCGTAGAACTAAGCTCCCTAATCCTAAAGGTAAGGGAAAGGCACCCCAAGATTCAAATGTTAAGCCTTAAAAGGCCTATCATGCTTTCATGTACACTAAAAGGCATGCACACAAAAACACACCTTCTACTCCTCATCATTCTTACACTTGTATGCACTCTTATGGCTAAAGTATGAGAAAGCCTTCTACTTATACTAAAGTAGTTCATAGTAGAAAGACACACAAGTTTAAGCCCCAAGGTCATTATTGCATGAAATTTGGGCATATAAATGTGTTTTGTTACATTAGGAAGGACCCTTCTAAGCCTAACCCCTAAGGACCTAAGTATGCTTCGGTACCTAAACAAAGGTAAAATTATTTTATTTTGTAGGAATTTTAAGAAGTCGCCAAAGAGGATAATGATTAGCATATGGATAATGGGTGCTTAAAGCATATGACAGAAAATAAAAAGCTATTCATATCCATTAAGGAAAAAGATGGTGGCAATGTCACATTGGAAACAATTCCAAGAGTAAGGTAATTGGCATTAGCATTATTAGTAAGAATAGTTGTTCTTTTATTAACAATTTTCTTTTGGTTGATGATTTGAAACATAATTTGTTAAGTGTAAGTAAATTATGTGATAAAGGTAATAAAGTCACCTTTGACCTAGAGAATGTCAAGTTACTACTTTGGTAGATTAAATGGTAGTCTTTAAGGGTGAAATGAGAGGCAAGACTTGCCTAATTGACTTAGGTAATTTAGCTAATCAATCTTTTAAGTGTCTTACGACTATTAGCACTGAATCTTGGTTTAAGCATAGAAGACTTGGACATACGAGTATGGAGCTTCTACAACATATCTCTAAAGGAGAACTAATGGAGTGTCTTCCAAAGCTAAAGTTCACCAAGGATAAGACTTATGGACCTTGTCAAATGGAAAAAAAAAAACATCAAGCATCTTACATGACTAAGAATGTTATAAGTACATCTATACCACTTTAACTTATTCGTATCGACTTGGTTGGATCCACTAGGAATGCTAGTCTAAACATTATGCATTTATGCTTATTGATGATTACTCAAGGTTTACTTAGATTAGTTTCTTAACTCATAAATTAATACTTTTGATGCTTTTAAAAGCTTTACAAAAAAGAGTTCAAAATGAAAAGGGTTACTTTATTACTTCTATTAGAAGTAACCATGAAAAAGAATTTCAAAATGAACCTTTTAAAAATTGTTATTTGCAGAATAGGATTTCATACTTTTTTTTTTTTTTTTGCCTCTTAGAGCACTATAATAAAATGGTGTGGTAAAGAGAAAGAATAGAATTGGTTAAGATGGCTAGGACTATGCTCAATAAGTACTCTTTGCTAAATTACTTTTAGGTCAAAGCCATCAACACCTCTCGTTACATTACAAATAGAGTTTTTAAAAGACTCATTATAAATAAAACCTCTTATAAGTTATGAAATGGAAGAAAGCCCAAGCTTTCATAACTTAGAGTTTTTGGGTGCAAATGCTACATTTTGAATACTAATAATAACCTTAGACATTTTGTTTCTAAAATCAGTGGGGGTATTTTCTTAGCCTATTCCCATTAGTAAAGCCTAGAGAGTTCTTAATAAAAAGTCTTTAGTAGTTAAAGAATCTATGAATGTTATCTTTGATGAATCTAATAAACTTGATCTTAGGAAAAATTCTCTTATTGATGATCTCATAGGCGACTTTGAGAAGTTGGAGCTCAATTCAACATCTAAGAAGAATATAATTGATCTTAAAGATCAAGAGCCACCTCAAGAGTTTGAGCAAGCTTAACCTCAACAAGAGGAGGACCAAGCTCAAGGACTTCCTAATGATTAGAAGTACTCCAAGGATCACCTAAAGGAATTAATCATTGGTGAGACATCTAAGGGAGTAAGTACTAGAGCCCAATTGAATGCATTAGAAAATAATTTTGCTTTTGTTTCTCAAATTAAACTAAAATCAATTGATAAGGCTCTTGATGATAAGAGTTAAGTGATTGTTATGTGAGAGAAACTCAACCAATTTAAGAGAATCAAAGTTTGAGAACTTGTCATTCGGCCTAAAAAAACATTCAGTTGTTACTTGCAAATGAGTGTTTAGGAACAAGTTGGATGAGCGGGGTTTCATAACAAGAAACAAAGTTAGATTGGTTATAAATGTTACAACCAAGAGGAAGACATTGGTTATGGTGAAACCTTTGCTCTTGTTGCAAGATTAGATACCATTAGGATTGTTTTGGCATTTCATGTCATATGAATTTTAAGTTTTTTCAAATGGATGTTAAAGTCCATTTTCAAATGGTTTCATTAAGGATGAAGTTTATGTTGCACAAACCTCCGAGTTCTTAATCTCATGAATATCCAAACCATAATTGAGGTCTTGTATGGTTTGAAACAAGCTCCAAGAGCTTGGTATGACAGGCTTAGTTCATTTCTTTTGGAAAATGATTTTGACTACATTGTTTGTGAAAAAGTATAACAAAGATACACTAATTGGTGAAATTTATATTGATGACATTATATTTAGTGCTACTAATAAATCTTTTTGTGAAGAGTTTTGCTAAGTGTATGACTAGGGAATTTAAGATGAGCATGATGGGTAAACTCAAGTTCTTCGTTGGCCTAAAAATCAAAAAGCGCATCTTTATTAACCAAGCCAAATACACAACAAAACTACTTAAAAGTTTTGGCATGGAAGGATGCAAAGTAGCTAAGGCACCAATTAGTGCATTAATAAAGATTAACAAAGATGAATCAGGTAAGTCCATTGATGAAAAGAAGTATAGAGATATAGTTGGTTCTCTCCTCTATCTTACTAGTTCTAAACCTGACATTTATATATAATGTTTACTTATGTCCAAGATTTCAATCATGTCTAAAGAGTCTCATTTGCATGCAACTAAGAGAATTTAGAAATATCTTAATGCATGCATTTAGGATTATGGTGTCCTAGGAATTTATATTTTATTCTTCTTGGATATTCATATGCAGATTATGTTGACAATTTGTTAGATGGAAAGAGCACTTTTGAAAGTCACCAATTTATTAATGAATGTTTAGTTTCTTAGTTAGTAACAAGTAAGTTTTTGTTGCCTTATCCTCTACTGAAGTAGAATATATGGCAGTGGATTATTATTGCATCCAAAGTTCTTTAGATGAAAAAATAAATCAAGGATTATAACAAAGATGTTGATCACACTCCCATCAAATGTAACAAACTAGTGCTATCAACCTTTCTAAAAATTCCATCAAACATTCAAGGAGCAAACATATTGATATCAAACATCATTTCCTTAGAGATCATATGCAAAATGGTAATGTGGTATTGGAGTTCATTGACAATAACAATTGACTTACAAATATTTTCACTAAACCTTTTAATGAATAAAGGATGGACTTCATCAAGAGGGAACTTAAGATGCCTGATGAAAGCTCCCTAAGGTGAAAATAGATCTTAGTATATGCATGTGATATTGATTAGTTTTCATTGTTGAGTTATTTGATATGCTTAATGATTGATTAATTGATTTGTTGTGTTGGTTGTATTAGATGAGTTAATTAAATTTGCATTTGAGCTCTTTTGTGTTCAATTGCATGAATTGATCATCAAAATATTGAATTGATCACACCTTGGTTATGCCATTTATTTAAAATTTCATTTTTAGATTATTTTCAAAAATGGCATATAAATCATGACCAAGACTGTAAGTCATGATCGCTACTTACAAGCCAGCTTCAAATTTCAAATCATTTATAATTCGCGTTCGTGACTTCTAGTCGTCACCATAAAATTTTGAATTTCAAATGTCATTGACCATAAACTTCTCACTTTTTTTAGGATTTGTCCATTACTCACATAATTTACAATTCACAGTTATGACACATTAATAACAGTCGTGGCTTATGTGTAATTATTGGGTAATGACCATTCACCTCCCAAATGGTGTAACTCTCTCATTTCATGCATTTGAACTATTTTCTACCCACTCACATCACTTTTCTGTTTATTTAAGGCCCTTTTAACCTTTCCCTTCATTTCTTTCACTTTCTCTTTGATCAAACTTACTTTCTCTCAACTTTCTCTTTTTCTTTCCTCTTCCAATCTACTCTACCTGTTTTATCATCTCCAATAGCTCTTAGAAAATCCTCAAGAATAGACAAAGGCAAAGGAATTGCTTAAGCTTCCTCTCCACCAAGGCAAAGCCCTCCTCTACATCTCATGCAAGGCATAACCAAGAAGGAGAAGGCAAAATACAAGGCTAACAAGAACAAAATCATCTAAGCTAATAAAATACCATCAAAATTTCTCCTCAATTCCTTGGAGATGAATGATAAGATTAAAGGCTACCTTGTTTACTAAGGATAGGTGGAATTCATATTTCGTGATGAACCTGGGTATAAGAAAATAGTTTAAGAATTCATGTGCACTATAGCTCTTAGCTAAAAGGTGGAATATAGTATTGGTACGTATGGCTTTACCTTTAAATGTTTTGGGAATAATATTATATAACCAATGACTAAATTTGCTACCTCTTCAACTTTCAAATAAGGAAAAAGGGTTCCTTTTAGCATTTCCTCCTTTTTTATTGACTATATAGGATTTTGGAGTCAAATCTCCATTATGACCAAACATGACCCCAAAGAGTTCAATGCCAAACATATTTAAACCCTTCCTTTTTGGCTCTTGCACTATATCATCACCTTCTCTATATATGCAAAAGGTGATGGCAATGAAAAGGTCTCTTAAAAAGACCTTACTTTTTCTCTATTGTCTCATTTCCAATAAGTTAATCCAAAGTGGTCATTATCTTGTGGACCAATTGCTTCTCATAAGTCTCAAGACCAAGAGTTAATTTCTCCTTCTCTCCCATATTACAACAATTTACCATTTTATGGAAGCCCTCAATCAAGAAAAAGAGGCCTACCTCACAAAAAATACCTTCCAAACTCAAACTTCCTTGACCTTAACTACCTAATCAATGCTAATGTAATCAAACACAACACTAGTAACTAATTGTTAAGAACCCAAGGTGCAAGGATACAAGAAGCCTCTTAATGGAGGTTGGTGGTTGAAAAAGGAAAAGTACAAAAACAAGAAGTCCCTCTTTAAATTCCTAAGGTAAAATTAAAATCCAAAACTCTTCCCATTTCTTTCTCTTCTCTAAATCAAAAATTGGACAAGTTGCTCAGGGTGATGAAGAGGAAATTCAATCTCCTCACTCATCTCTATAGTGATCTTATTGGATTACAAGAGAAGATAGGGATAAAAACATGTTACCTTCTAGATTTTAAGGAGGAGGACACACAAGAGAAGGAAGGAAATGAAGAAAAAAAAAAAGGAAAACAAGCCCAAGGAGGTGGCTAAGAGGATGAACAAGAGGATGAAGAAGAAAATGATGATGTTGTTAGAGATAGTGACTCTTCTCTAACTTTCTAGTCTTTTTTAATGTTTTCTAAGTTCATTTTTTTAATGCTCTTGATTGTCTTATGGTTTTAAATTTTTGGCCTTAGTTTGTGTAATCAAACATCTTTGTATGTTTGAACTATTATATTTGTAATTATGTTTTATGTTAACAAAATTTCCATTTGCTTTGTGTTTTATCAATTTATCTTATTGAGATACGTGACCAATTGTGTTTAATTGTGTAAATTGCTTATGTTTGTTGTTATTGTTTGAGTTTGTGTAATTGAAAAGTTTGTGGACAATCCCTCTTTTAACCCACTTTCTTTTTTATTTTGAAAAAAGGGGAGAGACAATTGAACTTAATATGCAAAAAGGATGATAAATAAGTTAAAGTTATTAACTTGACCAAGAAGGAGTATGGATTGAGGGGGCCTATTTTACAACTTTAAATTAATTGCCTATGTATACATCACTTTAAATTGATAGGGAAAATATATAATTAACTTCACATTTACTTTCAACCACTTGAAATACTTAAGAGTATGTATATTTTATTCCTTATCTCTTTACATATTCGATCTAGTTTGTCAAAATAAAAAAGGAAGAGATTGTTGGACTAGATTGGTCAAACCTAAATTAAAACTCTTTTTGATCTTGACAATGTAGATCAAAAGGTTCTAATGTCAATTTTAACTATTGTTCTTGTAGAAATCAAGTTAAAAGCACATTGAAAGTTGAATGGAAGTGATTAGAGGCAAAAAGCTCAAAATATGGAAAGTGTCTCTTAAGTCGCAACCATGACTTAGTGGTCATCACCGCTATCTCCATAAATTTTGGGAACATTTGGACTAGTTTAATTCGCGATGAATGTCATGGTAGAAGTTGCAATAGCTACCTTTAAACTTAGTTAGAGGGATTCTAAACATTTAACCAGGCAAAGCCATATGTCAATGAGACCATTAGAGATTCAAAAGTCTCTACGATGACTTAAGTGTGGCGACCATGACCTGAAGAAAGCTAAGAACTCTAAAGTCTAATCTAATTTGCAAAAAAGATAGTGACCAACCTCCTTAAAATTGCAATTGCTACTTTTAATATGCTATAAAAGGATCTGACAACTAGTTTTTTAAATAACCAATGTTAGAATGTCACATGCAACAGTATATAGACTCATTTGAAGATCACAACCATGAATGAGCAAAATCCATAGCTAAAGTTAGATCATAACTGTGACTTGATGTCCCTACAACAAATTTCGTCTGAAAAGCATTAAATGTAGGATTTTGCCACCAACTTTGGATATTTGAAATAATTTTGTTTATACCAACTCTTTGGTGGTAGGAACCTATAAATACTGCACCAAATGGTCTTAAATGTAAGAGAATAGCAATTTCTTATAACTAAACTCTTTCAAATTTAATTTTCAATGCTCTAGTCATAATTCCTTTATAATTGAGGAGCAAAGGTAAGGTGTGAGCCATTAAACACCAATGGGTTTGGTTTTTAGAGTGATCCTTAGTATGGAAAACTCTTGTTTTAGGTTAAGTATAAGCCTAGGGAAAATACTTAAAAAGATTATGTGTTAGCCTTGGAAAACACATTGTGTAAGTTAAGTGTGAGCTTATAAAATACCATTGAGTGATAGTGAAATACCCAATTGCAAAATTGGAGAGTACACATAAGGTTTGTTAACACTCGAACCATTATAAATTCTTTGTGTCTATTCTTCTCCTACTTTTTCTTTAACTTTGCATTATTTATCACCCTTCCAAGATTTAAATTTCTCAATAATTCAATCTCCGCTCTTCTTCATGCATAAAGGCCAACACCTATTTTTTAGCTATTTAAACTCCCTCAACACCTTATCATCCATTTTTTACATCTTCTTTCCTTCAAACCTCTTTCTTCTCTCATATTTTCTCTTCTCTTTAACCTTTCTTCATCTCTTCCTAATGGCTCTAAGAAAAAGCACAAGAGTTGATAAAGGAAAGGGCATACCCCAAACCTTCTCCCCTCTTCTAAGACCTGCTCTTCAACTTCACCTTATGAGAGGAGTAACAAAGGAGGAAAAAGAAAGGTATAAAGCTAACCAAAAGATGGTGATTCAAGCAAACAAAATCCCTTCAAAGTTTCTCCTCACCACCTTTGGCCTTAAAGGTGAAATCAAAGCTTTTCTTTCTAACTTAGGATGGATTGAATTTATCTTTCATGAAAAAACCTAGTTATGAAGAAGTTATAGGGGAGTTCATATGCACAATGTAAATAAGCAGGAAGGTCGAATCAAGGGCAGGTATGTATAGATTGGTTTTTAAATGCTTTAATAAATATTACATCACCTACCTATAAATATAATCTCTTTTTAACTTCCAAATTGGAAACACCATCCCTTTCAACCTTTCCTTTCTTAATCTCATCATTATGATTTCTGAAGTGAAATGTCCATGGAGAAAAAACATGACCCTAAAAAGTCATTGGCTAAAAATATCAAGACCTTACCTATTTGGCCTCTTCATTGCATCATCACCTTCTCAATCAATGCTAGGGGTGATGGCAATGAAAAAGTCTCATAAAAAGACCTTTCTTTTCTATTTTGTCTTCTAAAAAACAAGCTCGTCTAAGGTGGTCATTTCTTTGTTGATCAATTGGCTCACATGAGCCTTAAATCAAAATGTAAATTCCTTCTTCATTCCCATGTTACAACCATTTATAGGTTTGTGAGGGCATTTACCCCTGAAATTGAAGCCAATATCACCCCCACATACCTTCCTAATAAAAACTTTATTGACTTAACCTACCTTGTGAATTCCAAAGCATTAAAAGCCAATTCATATGAATACTTGCTAAGTGCATAAGGGGTAAAGCATCAAAAGGCTTCATAAGCCTCCAAAAGAAAAAGGTTAGTCATTGAGGAAGGAGAAGATGCAACTCAAGAAGAAGAACCCCCAAGAGAATCCAAGGTAAAACTAAAGGCATCTACTTCTTCTAAACCCTCTTCTTCTAAATCTTCTTGAGCCAAAGTTTTAAAAAAGTTGAAGAAAGTCCTCAAAAGACTTAACTTTTGTTAACATCTACATGGGGATATTATTTAAATCTAAGAAAAGCTTTGCCTTTTCTCTCTTTTCCATCCCCCTAATTTTGAGTTTTCTAAGGACTAGGAGGAAGAAGATGAAGAAGAACCACCACTAACAACCACAAATGTTGAAGAAGAAGAAGTCCAAGATAGCGAGGATGAAGAAGAAGATAATTTGATGATGATATCTCACCATATTTCTATATCTTTTCTATTTTTTTCCTTTTTTTTATTTTTATCTACTTTTGTGTTTTTATTTTCTAGTTTCAAAGTTTAAAGCCCTTATCATATAGTCAAACATGTATGATGTTTGAACTTTTGTATTAAACTATATGCCTATTTTTCTTATCTATTAATGACATCAATATTTGTTTGTGTTCATCTATATTATTTTTTCTCTATTATGTTTCTTGATTAAGTTACTTAATTAAGATTGAAGTAATCTCTCTCCATTCCCCCACTCTCTCTATTTCCCTTCTTTTTTTTTTATCTTGTCAAAGGGGGACAACATATATATATATATATATATATATATATATATATATATATATATATATATATATATATATA
>CATIWR010092548.1:0-30685 GCA_949677035.1 Omphalea diandra | reverse complement strand
CCTGCTAAAACACTTGGGTAAGGTTTTGTGTTAGCCTAAGAAAACACTTTATTGTAAGGTTGTGTGTTAGCCATTAAAACACAAGTTGTAGTAAGTTGGGTGTGAGCTTGAAAACACCATTGAATTAGTGAAATACCCAATTGAGTGATTGGGGAGTGGATGTAGGGATTGTTTTGCCCGAACCACTATAAAAATCTGTGTCCATTATTATTCTTACCTTCTCCCTTAATCTCTATTTCAAATTTTTTAAACACCAATTCACCAATTCGACCACGTCAGATTAATAAATATGTTGGTAAAAGTTATTGATAAATGTATTAACGGACCACTTGGTGCGTGATTTCTCGCGTGATTTTTCATATGGTCCTGTTAGTACTTTTTGACGCCACTATTTTGTGCTAAAATTTATCGACAGACATTATCCATTGTAAGTTACTGATGAAAATCCATTGGTAATCCGTCTCCATATTTGTAAACTTAATTGCTCTTTTTTTTTTTTTTGACATTAATCTAATGGTATTTACCGTCAGAACATTATCTGTAAATAAATTTCGTCGATATTTTTTATTTTTCTTGTAGTGATGCTTCATATCTTCTAACCTCATTCCTATTTCTTAGCCACTCTGCGTAACTATTCTCACGTCTCCACATCTCCCACTTCTTAATTGTCTGGCTCTATCCCCACTCCAAGATATATTTTTAATTAAATTCTAATTCAATAAAAATTATTTATTTATTTCTCCACTAAATGAAAATTATTTAATTAAATAATTTATCTAATGGGTCAGAATAATATTACTGAGCTAGGACAAAAAACATTTTGAGTGCAAACAATGCCCCATGTATATGTATAACTTGACCAAAGGGCAAAGTTGTACATATGTAATTTATATATCCTGCTCTTCATTTTTTTCTCTCCTTGAAAAAGTCAAATTTCAACTTTATCTTCTCTTTCCTCAAATTTTAAATTTCTCATAAAAGAACTGTTTATCTCTTTCATCAAATCCATTTCAACTTTCTTCATCAAAATCTTCACCAAAAATTCTCCAAAAATATTTTCCATTCAAAAATCTCTTCATTTCTATGGGTTTCTTTAATTCAAACATAAAATCAAGAGACCCATTCAAATCTCTCTCTATTAATCCATCTTTTTCATCTCCCATAATTAATTTTTTCTCGCTAAATATCCCTAATTCACACAAAACCCATCTTCTTCAAAAATCTCCAACATCCAAAACAAGGGGTTCCTCCTCTTTGCATGATGCCAACTAAGCCAAACTCCTTGGCTTCTCCCACGCGCGCGATATCCAAGCCAAATGACTCTCCTCCTTGGTTCGACTTTCAACTTTAACCCGCCCAGGTTAGGTTCTCTTGGATTGCCTCCTACTTAATTTCACATTGCCTATTGATCTCCACCACTAGTGCCACCAAGTGGCATCATTTGTTCTGTTCACACAAGCTTAGCATTGGGCTCTCCTCTTGGTTCAACTCTCCTTGGTACTCCCATTCTTTGGTGCTCTCTAACTTTCTTCATCAAAATTTCCAAATATTATTATAAAAGGAGATTCAAAAGAGGTTAGTCAAATTTTCTCACTTTTTGAAATGCCAAATTTGATTTCTGTTTAGATTTTGGCATGGTGGTATTGAGAATGGGATTTTATATTTGGGGCTCTTTGAATTTTAGAGTTTCTTCATGAATGGCTATTATCCCTTAATCCACCAAAATTCAAATTAATTGTTAAAAATCATTTGTGTTATTTAGGAATTACTCAAATAATTTATAATGCATTAAATAATGTTATTGAGATGATTTTGAGTAAATTGCCTATTCTTGGCTCCTGTTTTGCTTAGAGATACCTTGCTAACCTTACACTTTTGATATCCATTTGAATATCTTGTGTTTGATTATAGCTTTCTCAAGCCATTTGTGATTGTTAAGGATGAACAAAATGTGCTAGGCAATTATCTTGTATTTTTTGTTAATAAACTAAATTTTGGCCTTGGAGATCTCATATAGTCCTTGTGGATTTTGGATAAATATTGTTTTTATAAGCCATTAATAATTTTGTATATTGTGTTATTTATTTTCTTACCTTAGGAATCCCACTTTTACCACAACATTTAGTATGAGGTTGAATTTTTAGTTAGTCAAATAACACTTCAAAATAACCAAATTCCTATTTTTGTAGTTTTTTTTTTGTCTTGGGAATCTCTTATAATCCTTGGGAATTTTGCAAGGAAATGGAGCCATTTCATTATTTTTGTGTGTTGTTTGTCCTTAGGGATCCCAGCCTTATCAGTAAAGTTAGGATGGACTTTAGATCTCTAGTTAGCCAAATAAAATTGTAAAATTATCAATTGGCCTATGTTGTGATTTTTGGCTTAGGGATCCCCAACTACTTACAACAATTGATCACCAAAATTTGCATATCTTTCTTAAAATAAAGTTTGCCTTAATTCCTAGTAATTTTGATACTAGAGTAATTTTCTACACCTTTCATATGTATAAACACCCTATTTATAGAAAACTATTACTGTAATAATCTATTTTTTTTTTTATGATTTAAGAATCTTGAATTATTTTCTTTTATTGGCGAATAATTAATTAAACTAAATAAATAAAATTATGGAATAAAAAGGTTAAATGGACTATAATATAAACTTTAGTGATTAAAAGAATAAGCAAGGATGGATTTATTGGGAATAAGGCAATTAATGAGGGATTAAAATGAGAATTTTTCCCATCTTCTCCATTTGAAATTTCTCCCTTCTTGAAACTAGCCCCTCACCCTATATTCTTCCTTTTTCTTTTTTCTTTTTTTTTTCCTCTCATCATCGGCCACCGAGAACAACCTTTTTGTTGTTGTCATCATGCTCCAGACAACACTGCCACCTCACTTGCACCTCCCAAGTTGTCGATATGCTCATTCCCCTCTCTCACACGCGACGACAACTAAGGAAAAAGGTGAAGCTTGCCACTACCACCTCCTCACCGTCATTCCATGTTGCCCAACGATGGTTGACAACCTCCTTTGAGCTCAAACACACCTCCTTAACCTCCATCCATCCTTATTCTTGAACCATCTTTCTTGGTATTTTCTTTTCTTTCAAATTTCCCTAATTTTCGTCCATTTTTCTACATCCTTAGATAGTTAATTAAACTAATTGATGATTTTACAAAGTTGATAGCATTTATTTTTTTTAAAAAATGTAGATTAAGTTAGTCGACGATTATACAAGGTTGTTAACTCATTTCCTTAATAGAAAAACATAAGCTAAACTAGTCAATTAGTATTTATGTGTATGTGTGTGTGTATAATTCATATAAATATTTTTAATTTATTTAAGAGAATTTAGACATATTGTTTATAATTATTGAATTGATGAAATTGATTAGTTTAATAGGGATATATTATTAATTATATGATTATTAAAGATTATTGTTGATATAATTATCAAATAAGTTAATTATTATTTTTATGAATATTTATGATTATCGAAAATTACGTGAAGAATTTTGTTGATAAATTGAGGATTATTAATTATTGGATTATGTATATGTTGGGTCAGGTTATAGAAGTGTTTTTATAGGAAATCATCATTTTTTATCGGGGGGAGGGAGATATTGTGAATATCAGGGGGAGAATGTTTGGAGAACATGTGACCCTAAGGCATTGGACTCACTTCTCTACTTTGAATGATAACAAAACTATAACAAAACCAAGAGAAGTTCTAATATTTGTACTTTAGTATTTTTGGATGATTTGAGTATACCTGACGAACGCTAAAGGGGAAGATTATTATGAATATTAGAAAGAGAATGTTTGCAGAACATGTGACCCTAAGAATCAACAAATGTTAAAGGGTTAGAACAAGTTCAATGGACATTGTGCAAGTTCAACCAGCATTGAATATCTCCCAACGGGCGTTGAAGGATGAACAATGGATGTTGCAAATTATCAAAGTCTTTTGGACCTTACAACGGGCATTGTCCCTTTGTAATAGATGTTGGAGAAATGCTCCAGGTTGAGCTATGTTGGACCTTGCCACAGACGTTGAAGTTTTGCAATGGGCATTGATTTCACCTAGGTGTTGTATATTCACAACAGGTGTTGGAAAAGTGTCCAAACTCGAGCTAAAACTTCTGGAACTTAAAATGGGATCAACCCTTCTTAATAGGAGTAAAAGGAGTTTTTAACGAGCATTGTGAATTGCTCAACGGACATAGAGAACAGCTGTGCAAAGTTTGAAAAGTAGAGCACCAAGTTCAAACTTTTTAGAAATGAACAACGAGCATTGTTCTTACTATAATAGGCATTGTAGTCAAAGCCAATGGGTGTTAAATAATCGACAATGAGTATTGAAAGTAATCGTTATGAGTTCAATGAGGGTTGATGAAGAACAATAGGTGTTGTCACCTCTAATGACCAGTTTTACAGAAAAGCTATCAGATATAACATCAATTGTTCCAACAACTAGTTTTGAAGTTTGGCTATATAAGGAGCATTTTTTAAGACTAGAAAGTTTGGAAAAACTTTGTACACAACTTGTAAATGTTTTAGCAAGTCTTTGCGCAAACCATTTTGGGTGTTATTTTTATTTTAGGTAGAGTGAGATTATTTTGTTTCTCTTTTTTAGAGTAGGTTTTCTTGAGCACTAATAGTGTATTTACTGCTTGATTTGAGAGGCATTGACACTACTTGAATTTATTCTTGCTAATGGTTATAAAGGTTGGCATTGTGCCTAAAAAAATATCAAAGGAAAAGGTTGTCTTTGAGCCTGTAAAAGGGAAAGTTGTCCTTGAGCCTATAAAAGAGAAGGGTGTCCTTAAGCTTGTAAAAGGAAAGGTTTTTCCTTAGCCTAGAAAAGGGAAGGTTTTGTTCTTGAGCCTAAGAAAGATAAGGCCTAAGTGAAAACTTAAGGAGTGGAGTAGGCACATTATCTAATCACTATAAAATCCTTATGTTGATTTATGTTGTTTGTTTCTGCTTAGTTTATTTGTGTTTGTGTTTGTTTTTATTTACAACCTACCCCCCTCTTAGTTTGCCACATTTGCCACTCATTCCAATATGGAGGGTTATGTCCAATTTTTAAAAGAGATGTTGTTCAAATTTCATTAGAAATTTTGATGAAAATTATAAAAAAAAGATTTATGAAAAATAATAATATTAAAAGTTAGGCTAGGAATGATATTTTATATTGGTTCTAATGAATTATATATTTTTTATTTAGACTCTTCTACCATCTAGGCTGCACCATTGGAAGCATATGAGCCTTTCACTATCCCCAACTTTTTATGAGTTAATATTATATACTTTTATGGCATACTAGCTACTTTATAATATCAACATTACATTCATGACACGATATTTTTAGCATATCATTATTAATGTTGGATCACATATATAATGTGTAATGATTTGTGATATTAATGTCGTTATGGATTGAGAGCATTACAAAACATACCACCTGATGGGTTACATCAGGACTGAGTGCACACTAGTTTGATCAGATATAAAACTTACACTATGATAGTGACCTGATTGAGTTACAATATTATGACATAATAGTGCCTGGTTAAGCTTGCTCTTTAGGCTTAGGATATTAATATATTATGATGTGATAGTGCCTTAGTTGAGCTTGCATTCTGGGCTTAGGATATAAATATTATGATGTGATAGTGCCCTGATTAAACTTGCTCTCTAGGCTCTCGATATTAAAATATTATGATGTAATAGCCCCTTGGTTGAGTTTGCTCTTCGGACTTAGGGATATTAAAATATTATAATATGATATTGCCTTGATTGAGCTTACTCTTTGGGTTTAGGATACTAAAATATTATGATATGATGAGATTATGAATACCTTGGTTGAACTTGCTCTATAGATAATGGTACATTAGAATAAGTAAACTGGTTAGCACCCTTGATTGAGTTTGCTTTCTAGGTGTTAATCAATTTGGATTAAGAGAGCCTTATATATATATATATATATATATGACTTCATCACCCAATGTTTGCATATTTGTTGTGTGTAATTTATGTTAAGGCTTGAATGTTAGTAGGTTATTAGAGTATATAATATTACCTCACTTTCAAGACTGACAGTCGTAATTAATTTTTTAGGTATTAGTTGATTCGATAGATTATTTGTCGCAACCCTGTAATCCTTCATCTACATGGGCATATTATATAATATTTATTTCAATTTTATTTAAATTCTAAACCTTCACAGTTTAGAGTAGTAAAACTAGTATACTGATGAATAATGCAAATTTAAATATTGTGTTTTTGCCATGTTAGTATGAATTGTGGGGATTGAATCCATCTGTCTTAATACTTGATTAATGATGTATACCATGAATTTTACTATATATGTAAATCATGGTGGATGTTATCCATTATCCTTGCAAAACTCTAATAATTAATTATTAAAGATTAGTTGAAGATAATATGGAATAGACATACTACGGGTTTAAAGGTCTTAAGCTTACCCATTCCTTAGCGTCGGCCATGGCCTAAATGGGTCATGACAATTATCTTGGTCACTTGGAGATCCTTATGTAATCCAAGTGTTTTAACCAAAATAATTCATCATACCACACAATAACTTATTTTCATGCTTGTTTAGTAGAAATTTTTTTTATATGGAATGGCTACATAGCCAATTCCTTTAGGTATCCTCATCTAATTTTGTGTAAAAATGATTTTTTAGCATGAGTATTTATTTTTTCTCTAATAATTAAATTAAAAATTTCTCCTAGCATATTAATTTTGAAATAATATTTTTCGGCCTTGTGAAAATTTTTTTACGCTAGAAATTGAATTTGCATACCTTTTTTGTAGCACCTACCATGACTTCTTCTTCCACTTCAGTTTAAGATCCTTATTTTATCTTCGTTCCTTAGGAAGTGATTGCTCCTGACATTGTATCTCCATTGGTAAATTCCTACCATGTGATGTGATTGGACTGTGATTTATTTTATGGTTTTGATGATTCAGACCACCACTAATTGATTTTCTTGGAAAATAAAATGGATTTCCTACTTTGGACTCCTTCCTTTCTTTGTGTGATAAATGATGTTTGGTGATCTTAAGATTTGAGAAATGTCATTTCAACTTATTTCATGCAGCCATATCACTTAACATGTAGCACACTTAGTAGTACAACCATGATTTTGCATAATGCAACCACACCACTGAACTCTCACACACCATGCACCCCAGCCATGTGTTTTGGCATTACAAGTGGTTGAGACAATGATTTCTCTTGGTGATCTATTATTTTTAAATCTTGATTTTAAGAAATGAGATGGAACTAGACATAAATATTTATGCAAGTAGCAATAAGGCTTATTAACTTTGTTTTGAAATGGGTAGTTAGCCTACTTCCATGAGAAAGAAAATTATGGCCATGGTGATGGCCTACAAATAGAAACTAGGTCTTTAAAGAATTTTCTAAACTACAACCTAGAGACCCTACTAGGATGGTCGTGTGGTTGGCTTAGATTCTCTTTCAATTCATTTTTCCATCATCTCCCATATAGTGGGATAGTAGTAAAAAATTTGGTTGTGGCTAGAAAAACCATCCATGGAAGAAAGTAATTCATTCTTAACAAGGTCAACCAACATGCCATCTATTGGCACGACATACATTTCCATGGCATTCAAATTCCTGACTAGCCTAATGAAGTCTGCCTTTCACAATTTCTCAATCTCTTTGACTCTCAATCTTATCTCTTTAGACATCCTTTTTAGTGGTTATTGGTAAGGATGAAAGTCTAGTTTGATGAAGAGGCGATGCTCTACTAGTTTCCTATTAAGTCCTAACATCTCTTTGTAATTCCAAGCAAAACAATCTTTGAACTCTTTCGACACCTCCATAATTATTCTCTTTAGATCTCTAGGTAGTGAATTGATATACATGATTCTTGGCTCCTCAGGTGTGGTAAGATTTACTTTCTCCATGGGATCATGCACCTCTAACTTGAGATCCTCAAACTTCAAAGGTGTTTGTTTCAAATCCTAAACTTGCATTTCTTCTATTTCCTCATACAGGTCTAGCTTGAAAATCACCTCAGCACTACGAACATCTTGAAATTCTTAGCTCTTACCTATTAAAGGTTTCTTACATGTACAATCCATATTTTACAGCTGTAACTACCGCTAATTCTTCTTTTATATATCTATTCATCATCGATCTCTTTAATGATTAGATAAGTCATTGATTTATATGGCATGATGGTAGTGGACTTGAGGAGAGTTTTCACTTGAATCTTTATTTCATTCTTCGATGCGTAAACTCTCCTAGAATCTCTATTTTTCTTTTTGGCTACAAACTATATTAGGCCAAAATCTTCATCGTACTATCTAGCTTTCATTGCATCAAAGCATCTAGAGAAAGGTTGTTTATCCTCCCAAACCATTTTTACATTGTTTCCTTTCTAAAATAATAAGATAGTGTGAATCCAATTTCTCCCTAACAAATATTGTAGTTAACTCAAGAATTAACTATAAAGAAAATAAATAGTAAGGTCTTACTCCTAAAGGTGATCCCAATGGGTAAGACTCCAAGAGTCTTGGTGACCTATCCATTGAAAGTTGAAATAAAAACCTTTATCGCTATTAGGTCTTCCACCGTCTTTCCCATTATAGCTAGTATTCTAAGTGGCAACACATTCACTACATATATGTTGTCCACCATGACTCTAGATATTGATCTTTCGATCAAGTGTGCTTTTCCATATAGAGGCCTTAAGTGCTTTGTCATTTCCATTGATGGCTTTTCAAAAACCATTTTCTTTAGCTTGTTAGCACTAGTGGCTTGGATCATTATGTCGTTGTATTGTCCCTCTTTTTCAATGATAAGTCTTACCCCCCAGTGTTTGGGATCCCTTTCACCCCCACAAGATCTTCCTTTACATCTCTAAATTGGAACACTTGTGGCAATGTAAGAACAATAATAGCACAACTAAATGACATAGGAATACTTCTTACCATAAAGGTTCCTTCTAAGGAAGGATTAGAACCATCCATTGAGCTAGCCACGAAATCTGCATCTCCTATGGCTTTTTTCTCAAATTTGGAACTCTCCTCCTTTGGTTGAATTTGTTGCTCCTGCCTACTACGTTTCTCAAATTTTTGCCTTAGATTCTCCTCTCTTACATCCTTATGAGTGGCACAAGGAACTTCTTATGTTGTACCATATGTCATGGCCAACTCAATTGAATTAGAGGCAAAACCACAAACCTGAGCTATTTTCTTTCAAACTTGGGAGAAGGATGAGGTTGCACCTTTAAGAGCCTCAAGGGCTTATAGCTATTCTTTACTACATGGTTCTGCAATGGAACCATTCTTGGACCTAGATTTGGGTGAGAGCTAAAGTTGTTCCCCTTTCCTTCCTTTTGAAGTTGAGCAACGCCATCAAATCAAATGTGGTAGAATTGACCATTGCCATATGTGGGAAGGGGTCTTCATCCACTAGCATAGCCTCTTTCTTCTCGAGGAACTTTAACACTCTCTTGTTGATCCTTTCTTGCACAATGTTTTGGAATGTCCAATACATATTAATAACATGATTATAAGAATTATGGTACTTACAATATTCCCTTCCTTTAAGAATTATGGTACTTATAGAACTTATTTTTTAGTTATCCTCTCTCAGTAATTCCTCATACTCCACGACCTTAGTTGTAAGTTCATAAAGGTCATGGAACTCAATTCCTTGAAATTTCTTTGATACTTCTATCCCTTTAGGGCATTGTCATGAATTCGATCTCTGACAGATAGATTTTGGACTTATTCCTTATCTTTTTAAACTTGGCAATAAATAGATCAGTAGTTTCCTAGCTATATGTGTGACTTTGAAGAGCTCCACATGCAAACTTTAGGTTCAACCCTAAAGAACTGAGTTTGGAACTACCTCTCCATCTCCTGCAATGTTTGAATTTAGGTTATATGAGAAATGGCATACCAGGTGAAAGTTGTTTTTGTTAAAGAGTTAGGAAATAGTTTCAACTTGAAATTAGAAAAATTATCATAATTTGTCAGTTCATTGCATTGAATGGTGAACCTTATTACAAGCTCTAAGGTGGATTGCCCATCCTCTTTAAAGAATAGTGTGAAATCAGGGTTTTGATACCCTTTAGGATAAGGATTATCCCTGTCAATAGCACCTTGGTATGGTTTATGGAGCTTTGGATGACCATACAGTCTAAAGACGAGTACATAGAGCTCTTGCATAACATTTCTTGCATCCTCCATGTCAACTTGGGGTACAAGTAGGACTAGTTGTATCATTGGATTAATTCTCTCTTAGATATTACCCCCTAAGTTCCTAACTTGATGTCCTTCTACATTTTCATACAAGTAAGGTTGGTTGTTAAGATTAGTAACAATGAATACCTAATAAGGTGTGATTGGCCTGCCATAGAAATGACCATTGTGTAATGCCCTTTGATTTCCATTTCCATTCTCTGTCCTATAAGGTGGCAAATATCTCACTTCTATTTGGGGAGCTTGAGGTTGGTAAGAGCTAATAACTTCACCACATATTCTAGTGGATTTTCCCCTAGCTTCTCATAAACTAGTCTATCTTACTTATAAGTAGACCTGCAATTTACACTCTTAGGGCTCCTTTATGACAAGTTGGATGCCATCTTCTCTACCATGTTGGCCACGAGAGAACTAGTCTCCTACATAATCTTGCTTTATCCCTTTACAACCTTCTTTTAGTTCTTTAAGAAGGTTCTTTGGGCCTCTATAAACATGACATTATACTCCTCCAACATATTTCTAGCATCATCCTCATCGATATAGTAAGGTAAAGGCGTACCTTGCTTTTAATAATAAGACTTATTAGAGTGATTTGTGTTTCTTGGTGTTGTATGCCTTATTACGCTAGATTTCTTTCAGTTTGTTCCATGATATGGAGAACAAATTCTTCGTGCGCTGCTTTGTCAATAACGACTTTAGCATCATGAGACAACACAACATTTTTTCCTATAAAACTCTTTCTCTTTTGGTGCCATGTAGAACTAGTCCCCTAGGGCATGCCAAAAAACATGTTTAATCACAAATTTTTACAAGCTGCGCGTGCCATGTGTGTGAGGTACACAAACTGTCAAAATAGAATGTGTTTTCCTAACTTCTAGATCAAATGGAAATTGGGCCTCTATACTCCCTTACCATAGTTTGATTGAATTCATTTTGAAAGCAAAAACTTGAATGCAAATTGAAAATAGTATTACGATGATGAAAATTAAAGAGAAAACCTTGGAAATTGAAAATATTGTGATTTTGATTGCCTGACATGTTTGCAATGAGAACATAATGTTTAATGAATGATATTGACAATGAGAAACCAAAAATAGCTATAATAATCTTGATTGAAAAGAAAATTTAGCTAAAAAGCTATGAGCTTGATTGACAAAAGTTATGTAGTTGAAAGATTGATTAACTTGTTTGTTGTCTAATTGTCGAGAACAGGATGTGTGTTCCTTTTGCTATAGAGTGACTTCTTTTTATAAAGTCCTAAGAGTAACCTGCACATCACATGTTTTTCACGTTCTCCATTTTCAGCTCGGTGCTTCATGTTTTGTAACCTCTTCCTATTTTTTAACCATTTTGCATGATTGGTTTTACGTCTCCACATCTCCCACTTTTTAATTGGCTGGCTTTATCCCCTACTCCAAGATAAATTTTTATTTAATTCACATTAAATAAAAATTATTTATTTATTTCTCCATTAAATGAAAACTATTTAATTAAATAATAATCATTTAATTAAATAATTTATTTAATTTGTCAGACAATAATTACTAAGCTGGGGTACAAATATTTTAGATGTAAATAATTTTAAATATTTTAATTAAATAATTAGTATATTTTAAAATTAAAACTGACATCCTAAAAAAATTAAGCCACTTGCAAAGTATCCCATTGAAATACCGATATTCATGTAAGACGACGATGAGATCTTAAAATAAAAAAATTTTTAAGGCATCTTAAAAGTTCCTCCTTTTCATTCTCAAGAAAAAAAAAAAATCATCAGAATCCCTTTTTGTACAAACGCAACTTAGGTAGAAGACAAAGCAGCACAATCATTTGTTTTCTATCATTCGTCATGTCTAGTCAGGGAAGTTGATAAACAAGCAGGTTAGATCATTTTTAGATTAAAATATTTTTAGATTGGATTATTTTTAAATTGGGATATTTTTGAATTAGTTTAGACTTGAGCTACTAGGATTTTGAGTGAATTTGAGTCACTTATTATATTTGCATATAGAAAGAGTTTTGAATCAGATTTCAAGTTTACTCTTAAACATAATATTTTGCATTGTCATTGATTATTCAATTTTTTAAAAATATTTTTAAATGTGTATTTATTTTTTTATTATTTATGTAATATTTTCTCATAATTTATTAAGAAAAAATAATAATTTTTTTAAAATTATTTTTAATCAGATATGTCATATATAAATAGAACTTTATTAATGTTTTTATTTTATTTAAATGCTTAACAAATTAAATGCAACTTATTTTTTAAGTAAATAATTATATATAATAAAATCGAGCAATTGAATTAAGTTCATATAGAATTACACTCAAATCATATACCATATTTTAAACTAATTTACAAATAACTATACAATGTACAATGACAACAAAATATCCATTGTAAAAGATTTTGTATATTATCATAAAATTTTGCATGATAAAATTAATTTTGTCTTAGTATGTGACCTTATCGTGATAAAAATCAAATTTATTAAATTTTTATAAAAAATTTTTATTATAATAAATTAGCATATATAATAAATTATGGCATAAATTCTTTCTTTATATATTTTATTATAATATATTAGTGCTAAATTTCTAGAGCCCATCAAAATACATATAAGAAAAAATAATATTGTCACCAAAATATTTTTATCATTATATTAAATTATTTAAAAAATTATTGTAAAATTCTTTTATCGCAATGAATAACTTTTATTTTACAAAATAATTTATCATAATAAATAAAAAATTATAATTTATGCACATAAAAAGTCAAAGTAAATTAAGAATAAGTTTTGCTAAAAAATACAAAAATTTCACTATATTTTAAATAAAAACAAAATTTAAGTTAAATTTAGAATTAATTAAATAATCTAATTATTTTTTAAAAAAAATTTGTTTTTTCTCCTTTCACTATTCCATCTTATATATATTTAGTAATAAAATTTATTTTTTTATATTATCACTAGATCAATTAAGTTAAATTTTCGAGTTGATTCATTTAAACTAATTTTGAATTAATTTGTCAAATTGATTTTTACCCCATTCGACTTAATCTGAAAGTAATCAAATTATTTTAAAATCTAAGTCATTTTGAGTTTGTTGGATTTGGTCAGTTTCCAATTGCGGATCAAAATGGTCCACCTCTATTTGTAGGGCCACTTTTTTATTTTACAAATATAATATGGCCATATTCGTCATGGCTTGTAGCGCCACTGTATCAATTATGTCACCACCACGAACCTCTTCCAACGTCCATCGCAATTGGGATCCCCTAGTCCTTTGAGGGTGGTTCCGTCATAATAAAAACAGTATTCCAGAAGATACTAATAAAAAAAAAATTTTTTTCTAAAAACACACCGATCAATTTTGTAGAAAATTATGTTTGGTTTGTATTTTAAGATTAATTAATATAAATTCCCTGTGTTTTTATATTTGTTTAAATTGTCCATCAATTTTTAATATCATATAAAATAATTATTGTATTTGATCATTATATAAAAAAAAATATTTTGATTAATATTTTGAATCCATTTTTTATTAGTTAATGGACAGATGATTAGAAACTAAAGAATTTTTTTTTTTAGAAAAGATAAAATTACCTTCACTTTGCATGTCTTATTCTTATTGAATTTTTCTCCTTTTTTTTAATGTTAATTTGAGCTTTTTATTTATTTTTCTTTTCTCATTTTACACGTATTACAATGTAGCTTTTCTTTATTTTTAATTTTTTGAGGGTTAAATATTTTGACTCTCTTAAATTTTTCCATATCAAACTACTTAGTTTTTTATTTTTAAAAATTATATTAAAATAATTTTTTATTTTAATTATGTTAAATTTTGTTAAAATTGTTATTAAATTAATATGAAAAGTCTATTTTACCTCTTATTTTTTATTTTTCATTTTATACACTACCATCACATTCTCCAGATTCTTCCGTTCAATATAGACATGAAAGCTTCCTGATGCCTAAACTTCTTCAATGAAAAGTTTTCCTTGTATAATACCAAAAGAAAATGAACACACTTGTTTACACCAACTTTAGATCAAACACTTCTCTCTTTAATTCAATTAGTTGTTAACTCACGTGTTGCATGAATTACACCGTAAAGAATTTTTAAAAAATAATTAAGAAAATTTTTATCTTAATTTTATTTTAAATAGAAGAATATCAAAATAAATAACTTTTAAATTAATATTATTTAAATTATTTTATATTTTTATCATTTAATTGAGATCAATAGTTAGTTTTTTATTTCTTTTAAAATATTTTTCTTTCATTGTATATGTTTTACTTCTTTTATATATTTTTCTTTTAACTATCCATTTTATAGTTTTTTAGTTAATTAATATAATATAATAATAGTATATAATTGTGAGTCACTTATTTTTTAAAATATTAATTTAACAAATAATAAACATTAAACACTCATCATAAATAATTTCTAAAATCAAAATAAATTATATATATATATATAACTTTTTTCATTTTTTATCAAGAATATTTAGTTCAATTGATATATATTCATATTTTTCTCAATCAATAAAATTTAGAGTATGATTTCTTTAATCAATTTTACTAAACATCTTTCATATCAATATATATCTTAAATATTTTTTTCAATTTAAAAATTCACATTTCATCTTCATATATATATATAATTATTATTATTTTTTGATTTTAATATATTACTAATACCTAACTAATAATGATTTCAGATTTCATTATATAAAAAATTCTTTAAGCAAAATACTGAAGAAAACATTTAAAACAAAATAATGAAAATTCTGAACATCAAAGAAAAAAAACTTTGAAACTGTAAAATAGAATAAAATTTAAAAAGAAATTAACCCAATTAATTCTATTTTATTTTTATTTTAAATTTATAAAAATTATTAGCTGTTAACCGAATGAAATTAATATTATGTAAATATCTATGTTATCATTTCTTACATGTAAATATATTTATTAATTACTTAATTCATAATAAGAATAGTAATAAAAATATATATAATTTTTTTTTCCCTTATGCAATAGATGAAGAGTTGTAAGTTGATTCAACCCTCCTAGGACAACTATGAGGGCTGATTCTACTCCGAGCAAATGAATGGGCCATCTTGGTCTGAAAACTTGTAATTTGTAAGATGGGTTTCTCCTAGGTTTGGTCATGCAATAGATGGGTTTGGCTGGGTGATGTGAAGATCTCAGCTCCATTCATGAAATCTTCCCGCAAATCCTTCAAGCAAATATAAAGGTGAAGTTCTCTTACACAAACAATGATATGCACTCCAATATCTTCAATTGTACAAACAACCATAGGATCTGACTTGGCCAGAGTCTTTACATCTTCAGTAACTTGGGCAGATTAAATGGATATTTGCACAGAATAGCCTTATGCACAATTGGTGCAACTGAGAAACTCATAGCACATTGGCAGGAGAGGAAATGTGAAGGATCATTTTACTTAAAAGGTGAAGTTGATCAGCCCTGGCCCTAGGGGCAGGCCATTAAGACGTGTGCCTAGGCCCCCAAATTTTTTTAAAAAATTTTAAAGTGAAATTATTTTAAATAGACTTAAATTTTTTCTTTTTGCCTAGTTTAAAGGATCTAATGTAGAAAAAACAGTCTAATTTATTTTAAAATTTATAATTTTTTAATAAAAAAGTCCAATTTCTTTTTTTGCCTAGAGCATACATACATGTTGGGCCAGCCCTGATGTTGATCATGATCATACACTCAAATTTTCATTCCAGAATGTGGATTTGAAATTCAACATCATGAGTTGCTTAGAAAACAAAAAAAAAAAAAAAAAAAAAAATAGCACAACCGTCCACAAATCTTGGGACAATAATACCATAATGGGTAAGTACGCAGTAACAAGAACTTAAACTTACAAAAAAAAAAAAAAAAAAAAGATAGTGAGATAATTTGTAATATTTGGACAACAAATTTAGGATTGCAATAGAACATAAACCACGATCGACATGCGCAATAACAGACATACGGATGTTGTGCTTTAAGTCCATAATACTATGAAGTTTCTCGATCATAATCTTCACCTGCAAACATCATAATATTTCCCAACAAAAAATTAAGCAACCCAGTAAACAAAGACCATTGAATGAAACTAAAGAACAACTTTAATAGATACAAAGTACGTAAATTTACCATTGTTGCTAGTCTGTTGTATGGCTATAATCTAAACGCAGCAATCAATTTAGATGTCTCAAACGCCAACGGAAAATCAAAAAGACCACTTCAGGTTTGTGATTTTGCTTTTAATTTTACCCACACAGAGAAAGGTTGAGAACAATAAACTCGTTCAACAGCATTCATGGGGGAGGGCAAGAGACGACAGATGCAAATGAGGGACAAATTGAACAAACGTTATGGATGTCAGTATTGAAAAGGGAGAGCAAGAGACAGGCATGGACAAACCGATTGAAGAGAGGCTTAGCAAATGGATTTAACAAAGGATTTCATAATGTGCTTCCACGTCAGCATGTATACAGTCAAATTTCATTCTAGCTTTTTTTGCTTTAGCTCTCCCTCTCTCTTTTATATATATATATATATGTGTGTGTGTGTGTGTGTGACTTTTTTTGCTTTAGCTCTCTCTCTCTCTTAACTGTCCTAACCACATTGCTTTGCTATCTCTTTTGTCATTATACCAAGCACAAAATTTTACTCTGACTTTTTTATAAACATAGTTCCGTAATTTATTTATTAGTAAAATTCTACCATATAGTATAATGTTATTTGCAAATGGTATCAAATTCATAATTTTGTTATAAAAATCTGACATGGTACTAGATTCTATATATTATTTTAACTAGTTATACATTTAAAATTTGAATACAAAATTTTTTCATTTTAAATACAAAATTTGTTCATTTTTTTGTTTACTTTTTTATATATATTAAACAAATTCTACGGTGATAGAATCAAATTTTGTTCAAATATATATAGAAAGTAAAAAAAATGAATAAGAGTGAAAAAATTATGTACTCATATATAATTAATTGAAATAATATATAGAATCAAGCATCAGATCAAATAAATGTAATGGAGTTACAGATCTGGTACTATTTTGCAAACGATATTATATTACATGATAGAATTTTAAATAAATCATAAGACCATATTTGTCAAAGAGAAAAACTACAAAGTGAAATTTTGTACCTTTTTCTATATAAAAAGATATCACTTTTGCCAATACAATTAAAAAAAAAGGGACCCAACTCCACAAGTAACTAATGTTTCAGAACCAGACCGGACTAACCAGTCAGACTGGTAAAACTAGGAATCGGCTAATAATTTGGTTCAATTGAACCTGAAAAATTGGACAATGAAAAATACCTATCCCTAAGAACACCATTCTCGTTCAATCGTTCTCCCAAATAAAGAAAATGTTCTCCCCCCTTCTCTTAGTTGCTATCCCAAACAAAGTATGTCCCCACTTCTCTCAATTGTTTTTTCATTTCTCTTGGTACATAACTTTATCAATCTTTGCTAAATGTTCTCACTTATCTCATTGTTAAGGTTGAAGCTGCTAAACTTGAGGAAGTCAAACGGATCTACTCCATCAAGGAGGTGGCCCACCAAAAATCGTGACAACAAGGATGATGATGACTATGAGGAAGTTGAACAAATCTCCTCCCGTCAATGAAAGTAATGAAGACGAGAATAATTATGTCAATGATGAGAAGAAGATGGGACACTAGGTGCTAGCTTCTATTTTTCTTGTTCCTTGAATTTTTTTTAAAAATTGTGATAATATATATTTGCATTTGATTGTGAATTTGTTTCTTATATACTTGTAAATATGGATTTCTTGGCAAGCATATATGAGTTCTTCATTGTTGATGGTTTTTAGCATCTACTCTTGTTCCAGTTTAATTGTATCTTTTTCTACTTAATGGTTTTGCAAAAATTTTCAAAACTATCTGTATAGATTCAAGATTTATTTGGCTAGATAATTTGTGCCAAAAGAATGGTTGAGCATAATTTTATGGATGATGTCTTTAATTTCATTTCTAAAGATATTATTGTTGCCATTTTGAATCAAACTAGTTGAATCGGTCGAATTGAAAAACCAACCCGTCAAACCGATTCAAGTTTCAGTTCGATTTTAAAAACATTACAAATAACAAAGGAGAACAACAAAGTAAATATAGAACCCAACAAAAAATTGATTGTTTGTTTTGAAATGATTGATTAGAGAAAGAGATAATCGAAGTTGGCGTTGGTCTCTAAAAGATCTAATTAGGTCAATGATTTGAAGGTCTCAAAAAACCATAACCACAATCACATCCATGGCTATAAAAGTAGCAACCAAAATCTTGTCATGGAGAAGATTATGATTTTAAGGGGAGGAGATCGCTCGATTCCAAGATCCACAACATCAAAACGATGACGAAGAATTTGATCGGTCATATGGTGGTTATAATACCGATCGATTGGGTCCTAACCCATAATGGTACCAAAATGGATCATAATAATTGATGTGAAGTCATTTGTGATGGCTGGAAAGTGTGATGTGTATGTTGGCTCTGCTTTTGTTGTTTTGTCAACACCTAGCTTACTCCAATTGTTGTTTTGAAAACAAGCAGTGTTTTGAAAATTGGACCAGATCAGTCAGTCGAACTGATAAAATAGAAATTCAAACTAATGACCATTTTGATTAAGTTTGATTCAGTTTTCAAGGTAATTTTTATATTTTTTAGTATTTTAAATATATTTACATATATATTTAATATTTGTTGTTTTTAAAATTATTTTAATAATATTTTTTAAATTTTATTTATTATTAGACTAGTTGAATCATACAAATTGGATTGGTCGGACCAGTTGACCTTCGAATCAGTCAACTGATCGATCTGATTCTTTTGATGACTTACCTACTAGAGATGACGATTTCTTTGCCTTAGTGAGGTTTTTTATGCAAAGGAAAAAAATTTTAGTATTAGATTTGATATTGTTGTAGCAATTTTATAGTGTAGCTTATGGTAGGGGTGAACAAAAATTGGGCCGAATAAAAAAATTGAACAAACCAAGTTGGTTTGGTTTGGTTTGATCTTTTAATAAAATCGATTTGGTTCGGTTATAATTTTAAAAAATTTTGGTTTTTGGTTTTCGGCTCGATTTTTTAGATAAAAACCGAATAAACCAAATTAATTGAAGTAATTAATAAATTAAACTAATTTGAATCAAACCAGATTTAAAATATATGAAATTTAATTGAATTAAATTGAAGCGAACTGAACTTTATAAGTTCAGTTTGATCTGTTTTATAGACACATAAATTTCGGTTTAATCGATTTAATTAATTCAATTTTTCAAAAATTTCAGTTCAGTTATGTTTTAAGTATAAAAAATTCAGTTTATTAAAATTTGATAAAAAATCGAATTGAACCAACCATTTGCTCACCCCTAATTTATGGTTTGTTAGGTTTTGTTTTTTAGTTTTTCTATATAATCATATATTATTTTTATTATTGATTTCTTCTTTGAGTCTATTGCTATAACTACGGAGTTAAACATTGTAGATCGCCATGTTCATACACATACTGACCTTGTAATCTGATAAATAAATTTACTTTTGTGAAACAAAAAGGGGGTTATAGCATTTGATTTTTAGGAAATGGTTATTTTTGAAATTTTCAAAATTAAACTTAAAATTATTGACTTTTTTACTTTGACTAACATGAACTATACTAAAAATAGCCTGAAGTACAATTTAGTATAACGAAATCAAAATATAAGAACATTTTAGTATAATATAAAAGTGAGGAATTAAATAATTTAATATGAAAAAATTCAAGTGGATCAAAGTATTTAATCTTTTTTTTTTAATGAGATTAGTTTTCTGTTTTTTTTTATAGGGGTTGGTATTAATTGAAACTTGGTATGAAATTGGAAATATAAATGACATTTTGCTTGAATTTTTAACAAAACGAAGAGGGTTGAAGTATTTAATCTTTTTTTTTTAATGAGATTTGTTTTCTGTTTTTTTTATAGGGGTTGGTATTTTAACTGAAACTTGGGATGAAATTGGGAATATAAATGACATTTTGCTTGAATTTTTAACAAAACCAAGAGGGTCAAAGTATTTAATCTTTTTTTTTAATGAGATTTTTTTTCTGTTTTTTTATAGGGGTTGGTATTTTAATTGAAACTTGGGATGAAGTTGGGAATATAAATGACATTTTGCATCAATTTTTAACAAAAAAGTTATCGAAAAGACTTTTAACATTACAAATCAAATAGTTTTAAAAAAACATTATAAATCAAATAAAAGAGGATTATTTTATATGACACTGAAAATTGAGGGACAATTAAGTTTAATATGGCAAATCACAGGAATTTAATATAACATGGAAAGAATTTGGCAGGCTCAACCAGTAGGCTAAAGCTCGTACATTTGTGTAATAAAGATACCAAATAAGTGGAGCATATTTATTCGGGGTCTAAAATTATACGACAGATAAAAGTACGGACACTGGTGGAGCCAATATATTTAGATAATACATATTTTTTTAATTATAACTTTGATGTCTATAACTTAAAAAAAAAAAAATTTCTAACTCAATCCCAAATAAATATTCTAACTTGAAAAAATTATTTGATTAAAACTATGTTATATAGTTTCATAATTTTAATGTTAAATTTTAATTCAATAGATTGCTCGATTAGTAATTTTTGTCACAAAATTATTCATAAAAGATTTAGAAATGATTATTTTTTATTTAATCTAATCACACACACACAGATATATATATATATATATATATATATATATATAAAATTTGTTTTGAATTCAAGACTTGGGATTGTGAAAGAATTGGCCTCAATTTCATAAATAAGTATAAATAAAGGGGATCTCAAAAGTTGTTTAAATTAAAATTTGACTTGTCACTTAGTTAATTGATAAATAAGTGAAGTGACAAATGGGTCAAGTTGGGTTATTTTAGGTTGAATAATTTTCAATTGAAGTGTTTTTAGATTGGGTTAGATTTGTATTGCTTGAATTTCAAATAGGTTTAAATCACCTAACAGATTTGCATACGTAAGATCTTTTGGATCGAGTTAAAGTTTGATTTTGGGTTTACTTTAAAAACAATATTTTAGATCAAGTCAAATCGAGTTATTTATTAATCAATTTTTAAAAAATATTTTTTAAATATCAATTTCAATTCTTTATTATTTATATAATATTTTCTCATAATTTATTAAAAAATAATTTTAAAACTTTATTTTTTAATCAGATATATTTTATATAAATATAACTTGATTAAAAATTTTTACTCTTATTTAAATGCTGAATATATGAAATATAGCTTATTTATTTAAGCAAAGGAACAACTAAATTAAGTTCATATAAAATTACACTGAAATCATAAATCATAATTAAAACTAGTTCACAAATAAACATATAGTGTACACAACAAACCACTTACTATATGAAATTTTTTGTATTATGATAAAAAAATTATGACAAAATTAATTCTATTTTAATATGTGATTTTATAATGATAGAAATTATATTTATTGAATTTTATATAAAAAATTTTATCATAATAAATGAATATAAAAAATAAATTATGAGCTTACTATTTTGAGCTTCAATTTTTTTTTTTGTCTACTTTTACACTTATCATAGCCATTCTATGCCATAAATATTATTATTATTATTATTATTATTAGAGATTATATTCACTACAATTACAAGATGATTGAGCTAAATGATTAAAGTACCTAATTTTAATTAAACTGAAAAAAATCTCTACTAATTATCTTATTTCAATCTTTCACCAAAAACAATAACGACAAACACCATCATAGCCCCTCTCTCACTTGATACCTCATCTCAATGAATCGACCAAACACTCTCACTCAAAGAAGAAGAAGAAGAAGAAGAAGACTTCATTTATTTTATATTCATGAGCAAAAATTAAAGAGTAGGTGATAATTTATTTATAATTTTTTGTAAATAAACTATAAATATATTTTTCCTCTCTCTTTTAATGTGATATTAGATAGATGAGGATTGCAACCACTAATTTGAGAAAAGTAATAATGAAGAAAAATAAAACACATAGATTTTATATGAAAAATTCTCAAACAAATTAGGATAAAAATCACTGGCAAATAGAAAAATTTCACTAAGCAAGAAAATATGAGAGATTATAATTTCTCTCTTAAATTCAAAAGAGAATATGTACACTTCCTCTTAATTCTTTTTAAGAAATATAATAATTTTTTTACTAAACTTTCTTTTTGTCTCTTGATTAGGATGTTTCTCACGTTGATGTTGCATGGAGTGGTGTTGAGCATTTAGCCTTATATAGCAACCGATGCTTGGCCCTAAGTAAAAACTTATGGTCCTTAAGCATGCAAACACTTGTTGGCCATGTTAGCATGTTTTTATCCCTACAATTTCACTTAGGCAACATTCAACTTGCTTAGCAAGTGATGAGAAGCTTCTAATAGGTTTCAATTATTGTTGAGCCATTAGAAAAAAAAATACAAGTTTAATTAATAATTTTCCACTTGGAGATTTAATTGAGAGTCAATTATATCTCCCATCATTCTTTCTATCATGCAATTCCCATGCTGCTTATGTCTCTGTTAGGCCGTAAGAGGATTGACACCAAATAAATTAGCATTGAATGCCTATTTCATGAAATCTACTAGGTTGATTTGTATGAATTTTCTATATATCTGCTATTTTCTTTCCTCCATTTTTCCATGAACGAATCGATTGTGTTTTGTCTTTGAATGAAAGGTTGGATTCCTTGCAAAATGTAAGGCACTCTAACTATCGCAAAATAGAGAAATCTTCTACTATTCATGCCTGAGTTCCTCTAATACCATTTTCAACCATATTATTCCTTTACTAGCTCATGTAGCTACTACATAGTAGCCATAAACTAATAAATTTGAAACCAAGCTTATAGCTCAGTCAACAAGTTTAAACACATATCTAGTGGTGGATTTCCTTTTGTCTAGATCACTTACATAATCTAAGTCAACATATACGATAACAATAAATTATGATCTCTATATCATAATACAACATATGTGGTCCCCCTTAATGTATCTAAGGACCCTTTTTATAGCATTCTAAAGCTCTTGACTAGGATTTGCCATGTATCGATGAACCACTCCCACTATATGTGCAATGCCTAGTCTTATACATGCAAATCATAGCGAACATTGAATTTTCCACTATTGATGTATATAATACTCAAGACATATCCATCCTCTTTGCTTCACTGCTAAGACTTAAACTAAAGGATTACTTGAAATTTATAGGAAGAAAGATAGAAATTGGCTTTTAGTCTTGCATGTTGAAGTATCATAAGACTTTTTTTCAAATAATTTTGTTGAGATAGATAAAAATCTTCCTATTAATTTTATATCAGTGAATTTGTATCACGCCAACATGTCATTTACATACAACAAAATAATGAAATCACTTTCACCAAAACTCTTGAAATATGCATAAGGGCTTATATTAAGTTTGTTGTCTCAAAGGCTCATGATAGAGGATTCAAATCTCTTGTACCAATACCTCGATGCCTATTTGAGATTATATAGAGATTTGTTTAACTTGCAAACCAAGTTCTCTTTTCCTTTTTCTTCAAAACCCTCTAGTTAGAGCATATGAATTTCTTCTTTAAGATATCCATGAAGAAACATCTAACTATTCCATATGTAAGTCAAATGTAGCACTCTTTGCTAGTACTACTCGAACTGTTGTAAGTCGAATTACTAAGGAAAATATCTCATTAAAGTTAATATGTAACATCTCCATCCATATTCATTTGCATTATCACATGAACATATTCATTACATATATGATATGAAATCTCACACGGACATATGCATTGGATAAATGATTATTTAGATACGTGAATTAGATAAGCACGATGATGACACATGTACTATTGCATTTAGGACACTTGAACATATATTTAATATTTGTATAGTTGCATGACAAATTGTTTGATGTTGTTATAAAGCTTATTTAAAAGAATAAGGAGAATCTAGGAATTAGGAGATGAATGGAGGTGCTTAAGGAGTAAAGAAAAAGGACTAAAAGAGGAAAGTGAACTTCCAACTAATAGGAATGCAACATCATGATTTTGTCTTGTTACAATAGGTTTACAAGTGGAATTTATAACCCTTTAGGATCAGAATACAAAGCTTAGACATGAGGTACAACAAAAGAGAGAGAGAGCTAAGGAAGAAAGAAAGGGAAGAAGAAGAAGAAGAAGAAGAAGGAGAGGGAGAAGAGTGAGCTGCATAAGGAGGAAACCTAAGGTTTTCTAGTTCTAGGACAATAGGTAAGTTAATTTATCTTCTTTTTAAATGAAATTAACCCCTGATAAAATTTTAATCATGCATGGTTAGTGAGAATTATAGAGTAATTGAGGTAGAGCTCTTGGATGGAAGTTGAAATTCAAGAGAACAAGAGCTGATTGTGTTGGATATTGCTATTAGAACAGGATTTTGTACCCATGATTTCATAACCCTAGAAGAGGAATTAGGGAAAGTGCAAAATATTAAAGTTGTAGCTTCATGCCCCAAATAAAAGCATATGAAATAGTTTGCTTGATTTGGTATGTGTGAGGAGATATGGCTCCTTCATTAGGGTTGGTTTGCAACCAGCTGAAATCACCTCAGCCTTTTTATTTTCATATATTTTGATGACTTTCTGTGTTGATTTAGACAAAGGGTAAAACAAGAAATTTGTATTTTTATATCCCCTCTAAATACCTGTAAAGCATTTTTATTTATTTGTTGTGTGGAATGATATATGGCTCATTGATTTGGGCTGTCCTTGTACCTCGATGAAACCTCATTTGTCTTTTAATTCTATTTTCCAAGAGTTTGATGGTCATAGATTCAGAATTTGATGATATTTCAAACTTGAAAGTTTTATATTTGTTTATGATCTACATGTTTGTAAAATATTTTTGTCAAATTTTGCATGGTTGTTGAGATATTATTCCTTCATCGTGACTGATTGTCACCATGTTGAAAACCTAGTCACCTTGAGATTGGTCATTAGTTTTGGTGACTTTATAGACTGGATTAGATAATGAGTAAAACATGAAATATATTCCTTTATGAGTTTTGTAACTTTTGGTAGATCATTTTTGCAACTGGGCTTGTGCAATTTAAGATATTCCTAAGAATGTAAAACCTACTTAGATTGAGATGACATTGAAACAGGGCAAAATTCAAAAATTCACCACATTTTCTATATGTCTTATATTAATATGAAATTTACATATATTGTATTATTATGTGTCTAGTATATTTGACGAAAAGAATGAAGTCATTGGATAAGTATATTAAGAGTTATTACTATGAGAGTGTAGCAAGCTCAGGCTGTCATATAAGGAAAATATGCATAAACACTAGGTCCACTTGCATGAATCATGCATAGTTGCATACCAAGCATTTATAATCATTTTGAAATATTTATAACCATGTATACATCAAATTTTAGGATCTCAACACTTTAAACAAGCCCTAGAGAGAGAACCGAATCTACCATAAAGGGTGGTCATATCGAAAGGTAAGTAAAAACTGTAATTAGATTCTAATGTGTATGTGTGATAATTTTATGATGTGATTATATTCTATTACATGTATATGTGATTGAATTGTTACCTTTTACATATGAATACAAGTTAAGTGAGAATTATATGGTCGTAAAGATTACTTAGTATACGATTGTTATGAACACTTGTACATGAAACTAAAAGGACATTGTGACCGGTTTGTCAAACAGTTGCAAATCACTTGGAAAAGGGACCAATATGCCCTATTGTCACATGTTATTGATCAAATGATTCACTTTTTATATGCTGGCCAGCAAAATCAAATGTCATTTAAATTACATGAATTCACGAAAGTAGTGTTTTCTTTGCAAGGTCACGACAAAAATCAATCTATTGCACTTGCACTTGAATAGTCAATTGTTATACTTACAATGTATCTTGATGATATTTGATTGTTGGTTGTGCCATACGAATCTGATTATTGTTCATTGAGTCGTGACTCACCAAATCACAATTATATTTTTTAGATACTAAAGCATAGGGTTTGGATACCTTGCTGCATAAAGTTTTGCTTAGAGACTCATGGATCACAGGTCATCGGATGAATTCCAACTCTCTCTCTCTTTGTGTCATGTACATACATCTAGAAAGGAATCAGTTTATAGTCACTAGCCTTGAACATTAGTTAACATATATGTACATTAAATATATATTGGATTGTGTATGTATGATGAAAAAACCTTTTTATGTATGTATTTTTTAGACATGGATGCCATGATTTGTAAATGAAAATGGTCGTTATAGTTTTTGGTATCATAGTAGGGATAGGTTCTATAAGGACATACATATGAACATGATATGACATTTGCACTATTATACATTATCATATGACATAGTCTTATATGTCTATATGGCATTAGTAGAGGGTAGTCATAGTAGTACCCATGGCTCACTACGGAGAGAGGAGTCAACCGATTTGCATTCCATATAAGCATCATGCCAACCATTAAGTGATCAACCTGTTGATAGAGTTATATCTCCTACACATTCTCATGCACAACATATATCTCATGGTCCACCACAATATAGAATTGGTGAACCAATAGTGCGGGGTCCAGAAATTCAAAGAGAGAGAAGGTATGACAAATTAAGAAAACAATGTGCAGTTGACTTTAGTGATACCACAGATCCATTAGTGGCAGAGACATGGTTAAAAAGAACATAGAGAGTTTTGAATTTGATGAAATTCACACCAGAAGAAAAGTTTGATTATGCAATATTGCTATTATAGGGGGATGCATATGATTGGTGGGAAACCATTCCAGGGAGTGATACCCAGCCTCTAGTGCTTACATGGGATGATCTTCTTCATGAGTTCAATAACAATTACATGCTAGAAGTATATAAAGATGATAAAAGAAGGGAATTTTTGAACTTAAAGCAGGGGTATATGACTATAGCTGAGTATGACGTAAAATTTAATCAATTATCTTATTATGCATCTTTTATGGTGGCCACTGACAAAGACAAATGTCTCAAGTTCAAAAAGGGATTGAGATATGAGATCAGAAGTAAGATCACAACTACAAATCTTGAAAGTTATACCAAGCTAAAAGTTGTTGCAATCAGGGTAAAAAGATTAGAAAAATAAAGGATAGAGCAATGAGTAAAAAAGAGGGCCTATTGAGTTTGCGGGTAACTTTAACAGAAAGAAAGGAAAACATGGAGATTATATGCCATCACAGTCTAATGCTAGGGGTGGTTACTCTAACTATAGAGGCAGAGGATTAAGAGTTTCATCATAAGCAGGCAGAGGTCAAGGCCAAGTTATGCAACAATGACCCTCATATGTACATTATGGCATGCAACATATGGGTGAATGTAGAAAATTGATTGAGGGGTGCTACTTTTGTGGGTCTCTTGATCATATGCTTAGAGATAGTCCCGAAAGATCTAGAATGACAGAAGGAGGCAGAGGCAAAGATATATCAGAGTTTATAGTTGAAGTTGCAAAGGCAAGTAGAGTTAGATTATCATTTGGCAAGGGCAGAGGTAAAGGTAGAACAACCACAATTGGCCAAGATATGAATATATCAGAAGGTTAGAGTTCTACACCCCCGACATAGGCCAGAGTATTTACCATGACTAGGCAAGAAGCTATTGCTACTCCAGAAGTAATCACTGGTAAACTTTTCCCTATGATTTTGAAGTTGATTCATTAATTGATCCTGGCTCCACACATTCATTCATTTCATTGAACATGGCATCACAATTACGTAGTAAGCATCAACCTTTAGGTTTTAATCTATGTATTAGTACTCCTTTGAAAGATGTGATGATTGTGGATAAGGTATGTCATGATTGTGTGATTCACATTGATGACGTTGAGTTGAATGTCGATCTAGTACTGTTGCCACTATGTGATTTTGATGTGATACTAGGTATGGGCTGGTTGTCCAAATATCATGCAATAGTGAATTGTTTTACTAAGAAAGTTATTTTGGAATCCCTAAATCATACAAGGATTGTGTTTCAAAGAGAAAGGCGAATTGTACCTGCATGTCTAGTTTCTGTTATCAAGGCTTTTTCTCATGAGTAAAAGTGGTTGTGAGATTTATTTGGCACATGTGGTAGACTCAAGGTTAATAAATGAATTACTTAAGAATATTTTCATGGTGAATGAGTTTCCAAATATGTTCCCAGCTGACTTACCTAGTTTGCCACCTGATAGGGAGATAAAATTCGCAATTGAGTTAGTCTCAAGAATTGCACCGATATCCATTCCATCTTATAGGATGGCTCCATCTGAGTTAAGAGAATTAAAGATCCAATTGCAGGAACTACTTGAAAAGGGATTCATCAAACTGAGTGTTTGTCACCTTGTGGTGCTCTAGTGTTAGCCATTCCTACTGGTGAGGATTAATAGTATATAATAATGCCTTTCATCAAGGTTTGGGATGTGTTCTAATTCAACATGGTAAGGTAATTGTATATGCATATAGACAATTGAAACCTTATGAATTATCTTACCAGCACATGACCTAGAACTTGTTGTCATTGTGTTTGCTTTAAAAATATGGAGACACTACTTATATGGAGAAACTTTCTAGATATTTACAGATCACAAAAGCTTGAAATATTTGATGAGCTAAAAAGAATTAAATAAGAAACAGAGGCGGTGGTTAGAACTTTTAAAGGATTATGATTGTACCATTGAGTATCACCCAGGGAAGGCAAATATGGTTGCGAATGCTTTGAATAGGAAATCAAGAAGTGAAGTAGTGTATTTACAGGTATTTCTATTGTCTTATTTAGTTCAATTATGAGCTATGAATATGGAACTAAACCTATAAAAGAATGGGGTATTGATTGCTACTTTTCAAGTGAGACTAGTGTTACATGATCGAATTAAAGAAGCACAGGGCAAGGATCCAAAGTTATATAGGATGATTGAAATGGTAAAACAAGGGAGACATGGTGATTTTGATATTCGAAATGATTCCTTGATATTGGGTTTTACTATTTGTGTGCCTGATGTTGAAGAAACACATAATGCTTTATATGCCATGCATCTAGGAATCATAAAAATGTGTAATACCATGTGATCTCATTTTTGGTGGCCTAAAATGAACAAAGATGTGACAGCCTATGTTTCAACATGTTAGACTTATCAGCAGATCAAAATGGAACATCAAGCACCAGCTGGAAAATTGAAACCATTGACGATTCCAGTATGGAAATGGGAAAGAATAACCATGGACTTTATATATGGGTTACCAAGGACTTTGAAGAAAGAATAATTCAGACACTTTAAGACATGCTTAGAGCTTATGTGATAGAGTTTAAAAGTGCACGGGATGAATTTATTGCCTTGATTGAATTTGCTTATAATAATCATTATCATCACAGTATATACATATGGCACCATATGAAGCACTATATGAAAGAAAATGTTGAAGTCCAACCTATTGTGATGAAGAAGGAATGTGTATAATTGGGTTCTCGATATATAGGACCATATGAGATCTTAGAAAGAATTGGTCCATTAACTTATAGGCTAGCACTACCACTAGAGATAGCTCAAATTCATGTTGTATTCCATGTGAGTATGCTAAGGAAGTATCGGTATGATCCTACACATATACTTAGGGACCCAACGATAACAATTGCAAATGAGGTAAGTTACATTGAAGAACTAATGGAAATCATCGGTTATAAGAGAAAACAATTACGAAATCAAGAAATCTCTTTAGTTAAGGTGTTATGGAGAAACTACTCGTAAGAAGAGGCTACATGGGAAACCAAAGATAACATGAAATGACAATATCCACATTTGTTTATAGGTACCGAATTTTGAGGATGAAATTTTTTATAAGAGGGGAAGAAATGTAACATCCCTATCCCTATTCATTGGCATTATCACATGAACATATTCATTGCACAAATGATATGAAATCTCACATGAATATATGCACAGGATAAATAATTATTTAGACATGTGAATTGTAAAAACACGATAATGACAATTGCACCGTTACATTTGGGATGCTTGAACATATATGCAGTGTTTGCATAGTTATATGATAATTTATTTCATGTTGTGTGCTTATTATAGCATCATAAATAATGGTGTTTGAGAGCTCATCTAAAAGTATAAAGAGCATCTAGAAATTAGAGAATGGACTAAGGTGATGAAGGAATGAAGAAAAGGGACTAAAAGCAAAACTGTTTAACTTTCAACCAATACGAACAAGCCACCAATCTTTTATCCTATTAGAGTAAGAATACAAATTATAATTATCTGCCATTATGGGCTTGTAAGAGA
>CATIWR010092542.1:0-23646 GCA_949677035.1 Omphalea diandra | reverse complement strand
ATATATATATATATATATATATGTTTTAGTTTTTTGTATGAAAAAGTGTGTGTTCACGTCTTTCTTTAGAAAACACAATGAAGAGAGAGAAAAACCCTAGTGCTGGCACACGTTGCATTTTGGATAGATCCTATTCGCGTGGATACTTATGGAGAGTGATCATCTTTTGATGACATCTAGATCTAACTTCAAGCTAGAGGTAGGGTGTTATCGGTCTAAACCACCCCTCTTAGCCTTCCTACAGATTTGCAAATCTCATGTTTGAATTGTAAGATTCACATCTTTTCTTTTCTATTTAACCGAATCCTATGGATCCTTGTTTTGAAAAGGGAGAGTGAGTGTTTAGTTTTAAAATATTTTTTTTGTATGATTTCTACAAGGGGAGAATTATTTGGTGCCATGCTTGTTGTTTATGTCTTTAGCATCAATGTTTTTTCATCATTCAAAAAGTGAAAGAATGTTGACCTAAGGATTTAATGCCATTGATTTTATTGGTTTTGAATATAACAAAACACTGAGAAGTTCTAACATCTCTTCTATGTATTTATATGTTAGTAAAAATATAAGAGAAGGTTCATGGAAGGTGATCGTTAAAAGAGTGGCTAGCTCAGTAATTGAAGATAAGCATTATGAATATGTAAATGATCATGGCAAAACCTCAACAAGTATTGACAAGTTAATTAAATGACAATTGCAAAATCCCAATGGTTGTTGAGATAAAAGTTGGCCATATATGTAGAAAGGTAAAATTGAAATGGTTATGTATAGTAATTTTAGAAGAATTAAAAGAGGCATTATATATGATTGGAAAGCTAAAGATATCTACTTTCTAAAGAATTAAGCATTCAAGAAACCAAAGAGTATGGAGAAAGTTATAGAGATTTTAATAAAAAAAAGGTCATGTTGAAATTAAAGCTATCATATCAATAAGTTAACTTCAAAATTTTTTACATATCGATTTACACGAAATTAGGTGATGTTCTATATATGAAAAAAAGATCTTTGAGTCCAGTTTATAGTAAAATAAATATCTTGCATTTTTTAGCTATTTAGAAAAAATTATAACCATTTTAGTGAGAGGTGTCTATGCACAATTGACTTCAATGACCATGGAATCTCACCAACACATGTGGAAGTGCATTCAACAAGTGTTGAAAGTTTTCAACGATTGTGAAAATTTCTCATCTCTGTAAGTTCCATGCATCCTACTACCTATGGGAAAACTTTCAATGATAGTTGAAAGCTTATAACGTCTAGTTTTTGCTAAAAATGGCTAGTAATTGTTAGTTTATATTTTGGTATTTTTAATCATTCAAATAGACTTATGACTATATAAAGACATATAATATGACCTATGAAGGTTACGAAATATATCAAAATTATAGGAGCAAGCTTTATCAGGCATTCAAGGCTTGAAGTTGTCCCTCTCTTTCTTACTTTATTTATTGGCTCTCATTCTTATAAAGGGTTAGGGTGAGTGATTATGAGTGATTTTCTTTAAGCAATATTTTTATATCTTATGTGTGGATCACTATGGATTAGTTTGGAGTTTGGTTTTTGTAAAATTTTTAATTAAAAAAGGTTTAACTTGTACCTTGAACAAGTTAGAATAGGCTTGAAGTAGTGCCAAGAAATTGTCTTGCTTAGATTATTGTTGAGCTTAGAAAAACACCAATTAGATTTCTTACTTAAGCCCTGAAAAAGAGAACGTAAATATTCATCCTTAGCCTGCAAAAGGATATATTATATTTTAGCATTTAAAAGATAATGGAAAGACTCTAGTAGGGATACTAAAGGAGAAGATGTATGGAGAATTTTTTTGGAACCTCTATAAATTATTGTGTTGTTCTCATTATCACCTCTCCTCCCTTCTTTGTATATGATTGAGCATCACAATTAAAATTTTGCATTATTTCCCAATGCCCTATTCACCCCTCCTTATAGGGGCTCTATAAGAGACCAACATAAGAAATAATTTTTTTAATTAATGAAATTAAAAGATGCAGTAGATGTTTTTTAAAGATACAAATACTCTTATAAGTTTTTTTGCTTCTCATTTTGCTTTACCCTTCAAATGTTATTTAAGGGGGTATTTGGTTATTAAAATGTAATATTTTTATTCAAAATCACTTTTTAAGAAAAAAAATTTCTAAAAATGTAATATTCTTGTGTTTAGTTGGATATTTTTTTAAATAATTCAAAATTAATGTGTTTGATTTATATATAGAAAAGTTTAAAAAATTTGACCTAAATTACTATCATGCCCTTGATATGATTACATGTTTATTTAAGTAATCTATCTAAAAATTATGTAATAAAATTTATCATAGTGATCAATCCAATATGAAATATAAATATTATTCGAAAGTACTAAATAATCATAAATTTATCTTTGTGATCAGTAAATATGAAAAATAAATATTATTCAAAGTACTAATAATTATTCTCTCAAAACTATATTTGATAACTATAACATACTAATAATTCAAATATATAATTTATGATAATAAAAATTACAAAATATTTAAAATGATCTAATTATTTAATATAGAGATTATGGTTTTTTATAATTCAATAATCATTTGAACTAAAATTTTTTATTTTGAGTAGAGTTATATTAGATAAATATATAAGTTTTAGTATAAAAGTATATATGAGATTATATATGTCCATATATTACATTAATCATGAATATATTATATGGTTTACAAATAGAATAATAATTTTTCTATATCTTGAGGTGGAAGAATATTTTCCCTACAGATAAAAAAAAAAAAAAAGGTGAAGTCTATAGATTTAAAAATTTAGTTTTCTCAAGAATATAATATTTTTATGTAAACCAAATATTGAAATTTCAACTTTTTTAAGATACTTTCTCTTAAAAATACAAAGAAATTTTAGGAAAACTAAATGTGCCCTGCAAAACTAGGTGCTTTCAAACCTAATCATTTCCTTTATTTTATTTGTTTCATGGTTCAACTTTGAGAAAATAAATCATTCTATTGAGAATGCAACAATTAACTTTGTTCTTCTAGAATACCAAAGTCTAAAATCGTTTAATAACTTGGAATTGATTGTGCATGAATCTTTATAAGAAGAAAAACTACAAGGTGTTGGACAATTAACAACTAATGCTAAGTTATATCTAAAATTGTCCTTCATCAACTTTCTTAGCATATAAGTCTGTTTAAATCATTTATTGTCCAATAAATGAATAAGTGAGTTATGTATAAAAATTAATGAGTGAGAGTGCCTAAAATAAAAAAATGAGGTGTAATGTTTTACAAGTAAGTGAGTATATGTTAAAATTATAAAATTATTCCCTTAATTTTTTATAAAGTGTGAGTTTGGCCTCCATTTTATAAAAGTTAGTTTCAAGTTCAATAAAAATTATGTGTTCTCATCACTCATTTTTAAGGTTCCACCTTAACAATTTGGTATCAGAGCTTTGTTCAATCAAGAATCGATTGAAGAAGTGTTTAGCTAGTTCACCAAAAGAGTTGTTGATTAAGGATCGATTTAAGGATTATATTATAGAGACTTTATTCAAGCATGTCGGACTAGGTTGGTCAAACTTAAGTCAAAACTCTATTTTGATCTTGACAATGTAAATTGATATGTTCTAACATCCTTTTTAAGTATTGATTTTTCGGTTCTTAAGATAGATTTGCATTGAAAGTTGGATGGAAGTCTAAGTCTCAAACATTGGCAAAGACCTCCTAATTTGTAACCAAGATTCTATAATTCACAAATGCGATATAGTAAGAAGAATGTATGACTTTGGCCTAGACAGATTCGCAGAGCAAATCACTACGACTACTTACGCAAGAAAGCAATAAAGACCAAAGAATCGAATTCATGGTGACCATCGCATTAGGAATTATGATCGCGAATTTTGGAGTGCTTAGAGGGAATTGAGTCCACAACTAGAGCTTGCTAAATGTCCAAGATAACCATTAACATATTAAAATTTGTGACGGTGAAATGGTCTTCAAGACTATAATCATTTGAAGCAACTTCTCCTTATTAAACAGATGAATTCACAATACCAATCATGTCCAAGAGGAAGTAATCTCGCGATCGTGACTTTTATTTGGTTGGAAGAACACAATGACTATTTTTCCCAGAAGACCAATGGTAGCATACCACGTTGACTATCCATTAGATACAAATGGGTTCTTTACCTTGATTTCAACTTTTTTTTTATCACAATAAGTGAAATCGTGATCGTAATTGATTAGTCATGACCGTGAATTGTGTATGACAGACATTTAATGCAAGACCTGCCTAGCATGCCTTAGAGATTTAGATAGAGTTCCTTTGTAATGTCTCTTTGGTGGTTATTACCTATAAATACTCTACCAAACAAATATGAATGCAAGAGAATAACATTGAATATAGCCAAACTTTTGTAATTTTGTTTCTTAACCTTTAATTCTTTTTATGTGAGTTGATATTATTTGGTGTGAGCATTAAACACCATTGTTATTGGGTTTGAGAGTTACTCTAGTTGTAAAACTCTTATAATAGGTTAAGTGTGAACCTTTGGAAAAACACTAGAGAGGTTTTTTGTGTGAGCCTGAAAATACAAGTTATAAGGTTATGTGCGAGCCATAAAACACACAGTGTATACATTTAAAACACACAGTGTATACATTTGGTGTGAGCTTAGAAACACCATTTAAAGTTTTTAAAATACCCAATTGTGAGGAATTAAGGAGAGGACATAGGATTCATTAACACTTGAACCACTATAAAATATTGTGGCTCCATCTCTTCTCTTACTTCTTCTGTGTCCATATTCATTACATTCCTTTCAAAATTTTAAATTCTCCACCAATTCAACCCCTTTTCTTAGTGCTCAAGGGCCAATAAGTGGTATCAAAGCAAGGTCTCATTAAAAACCTTAAGTGTGTGAGTAAAGACCAATGGCATAAGATGAAATCCACTCATCTCAAGCCATACTTCAATGGATTTAATTATACACATTGAAAGTATAGGATAAAGATATATTTGGACAACGATGTGGTAGATCTTTAGGATATAGTTGTAAAAGAATGGAAACCTCCTACCAAAGTGGTTGAGGGAAGTGAAGAATTAATCCCAAGGGAGAAATGGTTAAAAGCTAATAGAAGATCAAATGGAAAGAACAAAAGGACAGTGACAATTCTTCTTAGCTCTTTGTCAAGGGAAGAAATAGGAAGAGTACAACATTACCTCACAGCCCATGAAATTTGAAAAGTTTTACAGATTACCATAAAGGCACAACCTTGGTGAAGTCCAGCAGATTGGAGATGTATGTGAAATGATGAAAGATAATGAAAACATCACCAATATGACGAATAAAGTCCTATCCATCATCACAAACATGAAGAAATTCGAAAGAGTACTCACTAATCATGAGGTAAACACTAAAAATACTTAAATCATCTTTACCTCTTAAAAAGTTTGGTGTAAGGGTTTATAGTATTCAAGAGTCAAATCCAGAAATTGTAAAAGTGCCAACAAATGTCCTCATAGTCAAGCTTTTAACTCATGAGCTAGCCTTAAAGAAGGATGATGAGATGAAGAAGATGAGAGGGCAAAGGGACAAGAATGACAAAATATAATAGAAGACATTGGCCTATAAATCTTCAACCAATGACAAAGAGGTATAAGCTATTTCAAGTGATGAAAATAGTGAAAAGAAAGAGGAAGAGATGGCCATTCTCTCTAGAAGAACCAAGGAGCTGATAAGAAGAAGAAAAGATAGAAGGAACTTCAAAGAGGCATCTCCCCACTTCTAAGAAAAGAAGAATGAAGTAACATGCTATGAGTTTGGCAAGCAAGACCACATTAAATATGATTGCCCTAAGCTAAAAAAGAATAAGAAAGGGGACAAAGAAAAGAAGAAAAGCTTTAAAATCACTTAAGATCACAGTTCTAGTGAGGAGGATGAAGATGAGGAAGTATTAAATCTATAAAATGAAGATGAGGAAGTATTAATCTATGTTTCATGGCACAAGAAGACTCATTAAATGAGGTAAGCTCTTCACCCCATTTTAGTGAAAAATATGATGTATACGATGATGCAAATGATGAGCTCTTAAAAGCTCTTACTTTGAGATGTGACAAATATAAGTCACAAATGAAAACTTACAAAAAGAAATGCTCAAAACTGGAAAATGAGTTTAACTCATTAAATAAGCTTGTAAGTGAGTTGAGGACTTCAAATAAAGAACTTAAAAAATCTATTGAGAGTCTTACTAGATCTTCTTATTCTCTAAATTCTTTGAGAAAGGAAAATAATACCTTAAAAGAAGAGATAATTGAGTTTAAAAATTCTATTTCTAATTTTCACAAAGGGAAGGAAGTGTTAGATACATTAATTGTATCTAAAAGACCTCATCTAGTAAGACATGGTATATGCTTCAATGAAGCCTCCTCATCATATACACCCCCTCTCACTACTTTTATTAGAGCTTCAACACCACAAACATCTAATATTAGGGTAATTAAGAGGAAGCACTAAGCCACCTATGCCTAAAGGGAAGGGAAAGGCAACTCAAATCTTAAAATCTAAGCCTAAAAAGGCTAATCATGCATTCATGTACACTAAGAAGCATGCTCACCCTAATACATAAAAAATTCTCTTCTACTCCTAATCACTCATGCACATGCTCACATTTTCACCATCATAGTATGAAAAGGCCACTTACTTATATTAAAGTCATGCATTGGAGAAAAACTTACAAGTCTAAGCTCTACTGTCATTGTTGTATGAAGTTTGGTCATATAAACACTTTTTGTTATATAAAGAAGGCTCGCCTCAAATTAGAGAACCTTTCAAGACTTAACCCCCTAAGGACCTAAGTATGCTTAGGTACCTAAAAAAAGGTGATTTATTTGTATTATGTAGGATTGTATGGCAGCCACCAATGAAGATAATGATTGACATATGGATAGTGGGTGCTTAAAGCATGTGACAGGTAACAAAAAGCTATTCATAGCCATAAAAGAGAAGAAAGGCAACAATGTCACTTTTAAAAACAATGCCAAGGTAAAGTAATTGCCATTGAAACTATTGGTAAGAATGGTTGTTCATTTATTGACAATGTTCTTTTAGTAGATGATTTTCAACATAATTTGTTAAGTGTAAATCAATTATGTGATAAAGGTAATAAAGTCACCTTTGACTATAGAGAGAGCTAGGTTGCCACTTTGGTGGATAAGAAGGTAATGTTTAAGGGTAAAAGGAGAAGCAAGACCTACTTAATTGACTTAGACAATTTAACTAACCAATATTTCATGTGTCTTATGTCTCTTAGTAATGAAGCTTGGCTTTGACATCAAAGACTTGGTTATGCTAGCATGAAACACCTACAAAGCCTATCGAAAGGAGAGCTAGTAGAAGGTCTTTCTCATCTAAAATTCTCTAAGGATAAGACATGTGCACCTGACCAGATAGGGAAGCAACATCAAACTTCCTTCAAAACAAAGAATGTTATTATCTTATTGATAATCTAGCATGCGACTTTAAGAAATTAGACCTAGAGTTAAGTCGAAAAGAAATAGTTATTAATATTAAAGATATCAAGTCATCATAAGAAATTGAGGAATCTTAACCATAATAAGTAGAAATTCCAGCTCAAGATCTTTCCAAGGATTAAAGATTCTCTAAACGCCACCCAAAGGATCTAATTATTAGTGAGACATCTAAGGGAATAAGTACTAGATCTCAACTTCATGTATTAGATAATAATCTTGCATTTGTTTCTCAATTGAGACAAAAATCAATTGATGAGGCTCTTGATGATGAGAGTTGAGTGTTTGTTATGCAAGAGGAACTCAACCAATTTGAGAGAAACAAAGTATGGAAACTTATTCCTAGGCCTAAGGAACACCCCATTATAGGATGCACGTGGGTGTTTAGGAATAAGTTAGATGAGTAAGGTTTCATCACTAAGAACAAAGCTAGATTGGTTGCAAAGAGGTACAACCAAGAGGAAGACATTGATTATGATGAAACCTATGCTCCCATAACAGGATTAGAGGCCATTGAGATTCTCTTAGCATATGCATGTCACATGAACTTTAAACTTTTTCAAATGGATGTCAAAAGTTCATTTTTAAATGGTCTCGTTAAGGAGGAAGTTTATATTGAACGATCTCCCCATTTTGAGTCTCATATTTTTCCGAATCATGTTTTCAAATTAACTAAAGCCTTATATGGTTTAAAACAAGCTCCAGGAGCTTAGTATGAAAGACTTAGTTCATTCCTTTAAAAAATAATTTTGAGAAAAGAAAGGTTGGCACAACTTTATTTGTCAAAAAACATAATTGAGACACACTCATTGTTCAAATATATGTCTTTGATATTATATTTTGTGCTACTAATGAATCTCTTTATGAAAATTTTGTTAAGTGTATGACTAAGGAATTTGAGATAAGCATGATGGGAGAGCTTAAGTTCTTCCTTGGTCTACAAATCAAACAAACCAAAGAAGGCATCTTCATCAACCAAGCCATGTACACAAAGTATCTACTCTAGAGATTTGGCATGATTGGATGCAAAGTAGCTAAGACCCCAATGAGTGCTACCATCAAGCTAGATAAAGATGAATCAGGTAAGCCAATTGATGAAAAGAGGTATAGAGGTATGATTGGTTTTCTCCTCTATCTCACTACTTATAGTCTCGACATCTTGTTTAACGTATGCATATGTGCTAGGTTTCAATCATGCCCTAAGGGACATTTGAATGTTGTTAAAAGGATTCTTAAATATTTACATAGCACATTACACTTAGGTTTATGGTATCCTAGAAATTCATTATTTAGTCTTTTAGGGTATTCAAATTCGGATTATGATGATAGTTTATTAGATAGAAAAAGGACTTTTAGAACTTAGCAATTTATAGGAGAATGCTTCGTTTGTTGGTTTAGTAAGAAGCAAGTTTTAGTTGCTTATCTACTACCGAAGAGGAATATATGGCAGTGGGTTATTATTGCACTTAAGTCCTTTGGATGAAACAACAACTCAAGGATTATGATAAAATTGTTAATCACATTCCCATCAAATGTGACAACACAAATGCAATAAATCTTTAAAGAATCCCATCCAACACTCTAGGAGTAAACATATTGACATTAGACATCATTTCCTTATAGATCATGTTTAAAATGGTAATGTATTGTTATAGTTTATTGACACTAATCATCAACTTACGAACATTTTCACTCACCCTTTTAATAAAGAAAAGATGAACTTCATTAAGAAGGAGCTAGGAATGCTTGATGGAAGCTCCCTAAGGTGAAAATTAGATCTCACATCATATTCTTTATTGTGTCTGTCATTTTGCTTAATTGAATGATTTGTTAGATAATGGTGTATGTTACATTACTTTGGATATGTTAATTCTTTAAGCAATTAAGCTTTTCCATGCTTATTTGCTTGAATTAATCATCACTACATTAAGTGGATCACATCCATAAAGGCAAATTCTTAGTCTTTCCTTGTTTTCTTTTTGCTTTGTAAATCATGGTCGCAATTGTCATTTCGCGGTCGCTAATTACAAAACTCATCCATTTTCTGTCAAGCTTATAATTCGCAGTCACTATACTTATTTGCCACCATGAATTCTTTTAAAATTAAAATTCTTTGACTGTTGACTCCTTCATTTTTTGAGGAATTCTTAACCATTACTCACATTTTTTGTAATTAATGATTGCGACCTACTATTCACGATCTTGAATTTAAGTAATAGTCAGGTATTGATTGATTTGACTATCAACCGATGCCAAACCCTCATTTATTGCAATTTTTACCATTTGTTACCTTTTTACTTCAAATTTTTGCCCATTTAAACCATCCTAACAACCCTCAATTCTACTTTTAACTTCTCTATTCTTTTATAACTTATTCCTTCACTTAAATCTTCCAATTACTTAAATCTTCCAAACTCTCCTAACTTCCTTCAAGTGGCACCTAGAAAACTATTAGGACCAAAGAAAGGGAAGGCATTACCTAACCTTCAAGCCCTCCCACCCTTCACTTAATAAAAGGTAATAACCAAAGAAGAGAAAGACCGATATAAAGCAAACTCCAACAAGATAATCCAACCCAATAAAATTCCCTCTACCTTTCTCCTTGAGTCACTTGGAATCAAGGATGAAATACATGATGAAACGAATTTATCTTCAGAGATGAACATAAATATGAAGAAATCATCAAGAAGTTCATATGTACAACCACTTTTAGCAGGAGAGCCGTATAAAAAACACGTTCGTACAAGTTGGTTTTTTGAACTTTTAAAGACCCTCACTTTATAACCTTTGAATAACTTTCTAACCTTTTCAACCTTCAAGTGGGAGATGATATCCCTTTCATAATCTTTGTACTTGATATCATTTACTCTGAATTTTGGTCAGAGATATCTATTGAAACCAAACATGACCCAAAAAAATCTCTGTCCAAATACATTCGTATAATTCCAAATTGGTTTCTTCACCATTTTATCATGTTTTTAGTAAATGCTAGAGGGTGATGGAAATGAAAAAGTTTCCCAAAAAGACCTGGCATTTTTATTTTGCCTAATTAAGAAAAAACTAATCCAAACTGGCTGATACCTTGTAAATCAAATGATTCACATGAGTACGAAGCTTGAGAGCCAATTTCTTCTCCTTTCTCATTCCATAACCATATCGCTATGTGAAAGCCCTAAATAAGGAAAATGAGAAATTCTTAGAAATTCTTCACTAAGAAATATTTGCCCTTCCATAACTTCCTTGACTTACCTTATCTCATAAATGCCAAGGTTATCCATCCCGATGCTTACATTAACACCTTGGGGTTATTGGGGCTGAAAAGCATGAAACCACTCAAGCTTTAAAAAGGAAGAGGCTTGTGATAGAGGAAGGTGCCTAACCAATCCCATCTTTTAAGCTTAAAGCAAAATTCAAAACTTCTACCATCTCTCTCTCTTCTATTAATAAGAAATTGGACAAGGTGCTGCATATGATAAAGAGGAGATTTTTTCTTCTTTCCCAACTTCATAATGATTTAATAGACCTTCAAGAGAAGATGGGAGCAATACCTTGCCATCTCTCAAATTTAGTGGATTGGGAGGACACTCCAGAAGAAAAGGAAGACCAAAAGGTGGAAGAAAGAGATGAAGCACAGGGTGAAGGAGGAGATGGGGATGTTGGAGATTCTAGAGATGATGATAGCTCTCCAATTTTCTAGTCTTTTTTCTTTTGGCTTGTATTTCTTGTTCTTGTTTTTTTATTTTATTTGTCTTATAGCCCACTATTGTGATCCAACATTTTCTTATTGTTTATGTTTATGTTTTCTTTATCTACATTAATAAATTTAAAGTTTATGTTTCTTATGTTTGTTCTTTAAATATGATTGCTCTTTATTTGAATCACTTTATACTTTTCCCTATCTGAATCACTTGATGTATTTGAATAACTTATTCTCTCTTTTTTTATCTTAACAAAGGGGGAGAAAAAGTGAAAAGAAATTGTGTGACATAATTAAGGGGGAGCATAATTTGATGAGGAGTAATCTAATTTAATTATTTACATTTTAAGTTTAAGTTGGTATTTTACCAAGTTTAATTTGTTAAACTAAGTTAGCCATCTCAACTTCACACTTAGGCAATGCTTTACTCCTTGCTAAATCAATCTAACCTGCCAAAATAAAAAAGGGGGATATTGTTAGACTAGGTTGGTCAAACCTAAGTCAAAACTCTCTTTTGATCTTAACAATATAAATTGATATGTTCTAACATCCTTTTTAAGTGTTGATTTTGCAGTTCTTAAGATTGGTTTGCATTAGAAGTTGGATGGAAGTCTAAATCTCAAACATTATGAAAGGCCTTCTAATTTGCGACTAAGATTCTATAATTTGCAATCGTGATATAGCATGAGGAATGTATGACTTTGGTCCACACAAATTCACAGAGCAAATTGCTATCACGACCTAAGTAAGAAAGCAATGAAAACCAAATAGTCGAATTCATGGTGACCATCATGATAGAAATCACGACCATGACTTTTAGAGTCATTTGGAGGGAACTGAGTCCACAAGCAGAGCTTGCTAAATGTGCAAGATAATAATTAACATATCAAAATCTATGAGGGTAAAATAGTCTTCGAGACCACGACCTTTTGAAACAACTTCTCCTTATCAAATAGATGAATTTGTAGTGCCAATCGCGCCCAAGATGAAGTAATCTCATGACCGTAACTTTTGTTTAGTTAGAAGAACACAATAATTATTTTTTTTAGAAGACTAATGGTAGTGTGCCACATGGACTAGTTAATAGATACAAATGGGGTTTTCTACTGTGATTTCAACTTTTTAGTACAAGAAGTGAAATTGCTACTGCAATTGATCAGTCACGACCGCAAATTGTGTTTGACAGACATTTACTGCAAGATCTGCCTTGCATGCATTAGAGATTTAGTGATATTTTCTTTGTCACTTCTCTTTGGTGGTTATTGCCTATAAATACTCCACCAAATAAAGATGAATGCAAGAGACTAACATTGAATATGGCAAACTATTACAGTTTTATTTCTCAACCTTTAATTTTTTATATGTCAGTTGATATTGTTGGGTGTGAGCATTAAACACCATTGTTATTAGGTTTGAGAGTTAGCCTAGTTGTAAAACTCTTATAATAGGTTAAGTGTGAGCCTTTGGGAAAACAAAGAGAGATTTTTTGTGTGAGCTTTAAAACATAAATTGTAAGGTTATGTGTGAGCCGTAAAACACGAAGTGTACAAGTTTAATGTGAGCTTGGAAACACCATTTAGAGTTAGTAGAATACCCACTTATGAGGAATTGGGGATTGGATATAGGGTTCATTAACACTAGAACCACTATAAAATATTGTGTCTCCATTTATTCTCTTACTTCTTCCAATTTCATATTCATTACCTTCCCTCCAAATTTTTAAATTCCCCATCAATTCAACTCCCCTTCTTGGTGCTCAAGGGCCAACAAAGCACAATCTAGGTCTGTGAAAACATGTTATGAACCAAGTACATGACAATTGATCTTGTCACAATGCCATATCAAATAAAGGTCTAGGTAACTTGAAGATGCTTATGGGTATAATTATCAGGATTGGATGACATGTATAAAGTCATATCTCATAATGCAAGATTTATGGAATGTTAATAAAAAAGGACACATGTCACCATCGATTATAGATGCATATGAAATTAGAAAATAAAATATAAAAGCCAAAAAAGCCTTATATGTGATTCAAACTATAATAAATAAAAGTTCACACTCATAAGTTAAAGATGTAGAGGCACCAAAACAAGTATGGGATGTATTTACTACCTTATTTTTGAAAAAGAATAATGCTCCCCTACAACTTCTAGAAAGGAAGTTTATGAATATGTCATAAGGTACACAATTAATCTTTGAATACTTTCAAAGTTAAAAGTTTTTATTGTGAGATAGAGTAGTGTTGGACTAGGTTGGTCAAATCTCTCTTTTGGTCTTGACAATATAGATTGAAAGGTTATAACATCTTATCTAAGTGTTGTGGATGCAGAAGTAAAGTTACAATTTGATTATAAGTTGAATGGAGATACGAATCCAAATTGGTGTGTAAATCATGATTGTTACTCATTAAATAAAGACTGCTACTTAAATTGAATCTTGGCACAAATTTGAACAATTTAGTTTGTGGTCCCAGTCGCAGTAACCATTGTGACCACGACCTTCAAATGACCATGGAAGGATTTAAGCTTCTAGTCTAACCAAGCCATGTGTCATATGACTTATTGAAGAACCAAAAATCATGACAATAATTTTTCTTGTAGTGACTGCGACCTGCCTAGCTTCATTCCTCCAAACATTGGTTGAGTTTTTGGTAGGCAGTAGCACCAAGTTTTGCCAACGTGACCAAGTTATCGTATACAACCCACTAATAGCACTCACGATCTTCAACTCTTCCTAAAGGGATCTAACGATTACATTTTTGAATATGCCAATGCTAAAATGCCATGTGTACTAGCCGTTAGACACTGTTGAAGATCTCGACCATGAATAAGCAAAATTTAGAGCTAAACATGAATCACAATCGCGACTTTGTCTAACAAGCATTAAATGTAGGATTTAGTACTAACTTTTGAGATATGAAGATAGTTTTATCAGTAACGGTTCTTTGGTGGGAGTAACCTATCAATACTCCTTCAAATGGGCATAAATGCAAAAGAATAGCATTTACTAAGGCCAACTCTTGCAAATTTGTTTCTCAGCTTTCTCTCTCTTTCTCTCTCTCTCTCTCTCATTTAGTCTTTTTATATTTGAGTTATACAAGGTTTGATGTAAGCCTTTAAATACCTTTGGGATTGGGTTTAAGAGTGAGCCATAAAAAAACTCTTATATAGGTTTAAGTGTAAGCCTGTAGGAAAAATAATTGTATATGATTGTGTGTAAGCCTTTGTAAAACACATTTAAAGTTAGATGTGAGCTTATAAAATACTATTTAGTGTTAATAAAATACCAATTAGTACAATTGGGAAGTGAATGTAGGGTTTGTTAATACTCGAACCACTATAAATCTTTATGTTCTTTCTTCTTCCACCACCTCCCTTTATTTAGTCTTGATTACCTTCCCTTCAAAATTTAAATTTTTCCATCAATTCAACCCCCCTTCTTAGTGCACAAAGGCCAATAAGTAGATTCTACAATTAAGGTTGATAAAGATAAAATAAGGAGAATAATTTATAATTGCTTGAGAGTAGAGTATATCGAGTTTATCATAATAATATAAGGCTGGCCAATGCAGTCTTTTCTAAATGACTTAGAGAATGTACTAGCCAACCAAGAAGCTTTTTTTTTTTTTTTTAAAACAAATGGCAAAAAAGTGTCACTAAAAGAAAATAATGAGGATGCATTATTTATTAATTGAAAAAAAGGTTGAGAAAATAAGTGAAATAATAATGATAAAGCAAGAAATGATAAGAAAATTAAGTGGCAATTTGGGGGAGATCAATGAAGCAACGAAAAAGATGATTAACATGAATGTGAAACATCAAGTGTTTTAATTATGGAAAGAAAGGCCATTTCAATGAGATTATTAGCATAATAAGAAAATGACAAAAGGAAACATGGAGACATGAAGAAGACACCAAGACATAAATGATGATGAAGAAGAATGGGATATCATGGCATCATTCACTATAATTAATCATGATGATATAGTCGAAGAGGAAGATAATAAGAATACCATAATTAAGACAAAAGAGGAGGCATTTATAGTAATAAACCTATATGAAGTCAATTAAAATAAAGATTAGGTTGTGGACTTGGGCTACTTAAATCATATGACTGCGATAAAGAGAAGTTGCAGAATATGTCTAAACATAAAGGAAAAAATAATGATCATAGCCAATAACTCAAAGTTATCGATGACTAACATCAATAATTTAATAATCCACCCACAATTTAGCTCAAATAAAGTATAATTATAAAATGTTTTCTATATACCAGGAATGAAGAACTCATTAGCGATATCTCAACTAACAAGTTTTGGTAACTATGTATTATTCAATCTAAAAGATGTGAAAGTATATTAAAATTTGAAGTTCTTAGTAATTATAGTCATGGAAGGCAAGCCACTAGATTTCATCAATATCATATTGGTAAAAAAAACATTTATTGAGAAGACATTAAAGAATGAGTTAGCTAACTCATGGCATGTAAGATTATGACATGTTAGTTGCTACATGCAAAATATAATGATGTAAAATTCAATGATTAAAGGCCTATCATAGATAGATATTAGTGGAGACATAATTTTTTCAAGATGTTAGTATGGTAAGGCACATCAACTACCTTACAAGTATAGGGAAAAGGAACATTTGAATTTGGTTCATTCAAATGTGTTTAGGTGAGTTAAGCAACCATCGATAAATGGGTATCATCATATGGTGACATTTATTAATGATTACTTTACATATGTCTTAGTTGATTTCATAAAGGAAAAAGCTCGAGATTTTAGAGAATTTTGAAAAGTTTATAGATAAGATTAAAAGTGAACTAGATAGGAAGATCAAATTCCTACTCATTGATAATAAAAGAGAGTACATCTTTGATGAGTTTAATGACTATTTGAGAGAATGTATAATTAGATGAAAATTAATATACTAAAGGACACTATAATAGAGTGGCATCACAAATTTAAAGAATCAACATCTTATAAAGCATGCCAGAGCCTATTGCATGAAAAGAACATTCCTAGTCATTTTTAGGCATAATGTATTAGAATTGCAACATATATCATTAATAAGCTACCATAAGCACGACTTGGATTTGTTTTACTTTTCTAAAAATTATGGAATATCAAACCTGTTGAACCTTTAAAGTTCCAATTTTTTGTTTCAATGATTATAAACAATCATTTACCTAAGATTTTTGTGTTAAATCTTTCAGATACATCATTTTATTAAATGATGATGTTTATAGAAGATTTTCTTGATAGCACACTTAAGCTAAAGGTTTTAAGGTTAAAAACTCTAAGTGTTAAAGAGTAAAAGTCAAAGCAAACTTAGTTAGACAATCCAAGAAACATTACTTTATTTTTATAGGCATTCGAAAAGTGCTTTAGCCTGTGTTACACTTTCTAAACCTCCCAATGAGGTATGCTTAATAAAACAATAGGCTTGGAGATGTGTCCAATAGGAGTGTTGAGATTTCCACTAGGCATTGAACTTCTTTTAAGAACTCTAAAAAACAATGCATGAAGCTCACACTTTTTGGAAATCAACATTAGGCATTGATCATACTCCAATAGACATAGACCTTATATTCAATGACCATAGCATTTATCCATTAATAAAAGAAAAGGATGGAATAAACAAGAGAGGAAGAGCCTCAAACCACCAACCTTCAATAGCTAGTTCCAACGGGCGTGTCAAATAGGACCAATGACTGATGAAGTTAAAGATTAAATGTCAACGACCTATCTTTGTGAAATCAACAAGAGCGAAAGTTTCTACAGTGAGCATGAAAATTCTTCAATAGCTGTTGATGGTTTACAATTGTAATGTGAAGTAACATCTTTTTCTCTAATGGCTAGTTTCTTATTTTAGCTTATAAAAGGAACCACATTCAATAAAAACAAATAGGAGAATTATTCTATTAAGTGAGTAATTCAATGTGAAAGTTATTCTCAATAAAAAAGGCTATTACATTATGAATAAAGATTAATCTAACATCCAAGTGAGATTTATTAACCAAGCTTGTAAGAGAACGTTAAAGAGTTATCTTTAAAACAAAGGTTGAAAGTCAAGCTTCTTGAGAATACTCTCCACATTCTTTGCTACATCAATGATACTTTATAAATGTACTTTGATCATTCATCACTGCTTAAGTGGGAGAGTTTTTCCTTCTTCTAAAGTGATGTAACGTTGTGTAAGGAAACTCTGGGTTGGAAAACCTTTGAAAACCACATATTGCGAAAGGTTTAAGGTAGTACTTGAAAACTACTTTAGGTTAAGGTTTAAGTAGTACTTATCAACTACTTGTATAGGCTTGACAGTGCCTATAAATTTATCACCTGTAAAGGTTTGGTAGTGCCTGAAAACTTATTGTTGTAGAGGTTATTAACAACACCTTTAGTTATCTAAATAGTGAAGTCTCTATTAGGAATACTAAAGGAGAGCACATAGACAAGTTGTGTTGAACCTTTATAAATCTTGTGTGTTAATTCTTCATATATTTTCGCATGTATTTTCAATTTGTAAATTTTTCATTACCTTATTCAACCTCCCTTCTAGGGCATAAGGGACAATAATTGGTATTAGAGCTAGTCTCTTAATCATAACTTAAGTGCATAGAGCAAAGATCATGGTAAATCATGAAGAATCACAATCCATTCATAAACCTCCATTCTTCAAGGGAGATGATTATGGATATTGGATGAATTAAATAAATTTCTTCCTTAATAGTGAAACTATAGACTTATGGACACTATTGAGGAAGGAAAAGAGGTTCCAACAAAATTAGTTAGAGAAGTTATTGTGCCAAAGCCCAATAGTGAGTGAACTACAAAAGAAAAGAAGGCAAATTTGAAAAATATAAGAGTAATGCATGTTCTTTTCTATGTAATTCATAAGTCTCAATATGCTAAGCTATAAATGTGGACATCGACCAATGAAATATGGGACACATTGCAGACTCAGCATGAAGGAACCAATGAAGTAAAGAAGAAAAGATATAAATGCATACATATAAATATGATACATTTGTATAACTACTTGGTGAGATTATCACTAAGATGTATAATAGGTTCATAAACATTCTAGGCACTATTAAGAATTTAGGAAGTCATATACAAATAAAGACATGGTAGGAAAGATTTTGAGAACACTTCCTAAAGAGAAGTGGGTAGCTAAGAATACAACCATAGATAAAGCCAACAAACTGGAAGCCCTCTCACTTAATGAGCTTATAGGGAAATTATTGGTACATGAGATCACTCTTGAAAAGCCTACTGAAGACATAGGAATAAGAAAAAAAACTTGACATTAAAAGCCAAAGAGGTGTACACTTTAAAACTCCTTCCACTTGTTATTTACTAACCTCTTCCTCTTCTAGTAAGGATGAAGATAGTAGTGAAGAAAAACATCTTGCCTTTCTTACTAAACAAGTAAAGAAATTTCTTTCAAGCAAAAAAGGGAAGGATGGGAAGAAGCTATAAGAAGAAAAGCACCAAGGGTAAGTTCATCTATTATGGATACAATGAGAAGGGGTATTTAAAATAAGATTGTCCTAAAATCAAGAAAAGCAATCACCTTTCTAGGAAAAACACCTCCAAGAAAGGAAAAAAAGTTTACAAAGCCATTTGGGATGAAACTAGTGATTTTGAACCTAGTGATGATGAGACAAGAAAGGAACTTGCCAACCTTTGTCTCATGGCAATAGAGGAACAAACAAATGAATCCTTAGGTGACCATACATCCATTAGTGACAGTGATGATGATAAAGAGGTAAATCTATTTGACTCTTACTCTAGAGATAAATTATACTATATAATTGTCAAACTCACCATGAGCATTATGACTCTCAAGTCTAGCACCTCCTCTATTCAAAAAGAGAACAAATCTTTAAAAGAGTGTGTTAAGGGTTAAGAAACTCTAACTAAAGAGGTAGAGTTTCTCACAGCTAAGATCCTTAAGCTAAAGGAAAATCTTAGTAAGTTCACTAAAGGAAAGGAGAAGTTAGACTCCATCCTTGAGGTTCAAAGGAGCCCATTTATTAAATATGAATTAGGATATAATGCCACTATTCAGCTGCTCATTTAAGTTCCAAACCTGTCTTTATTAAGGCTAAGGAAGATAGTGTTTTTTAACCCTATTAGGATGCCAAAGGTTCCTAAAAATGGAAATGCCAAGAATAATGGTACAAAAGGAAAGTCTCAACACAACCACACACAAATGAGAATTGCTTCTCTTAGAGAAAATTATGCTTACATATACTATTCTCACAAACCTAAAAGGCAAAAAGTACAAATACACAAAAGTTGGCATAACTATAAGTACACACATATACATCATAAGAAAGTCTCTCATATGAGATACACTTGTAGACACACTTCTCAAAGGAGCTATAAGTTTAAAAGACACTATATGCATGTTTCACCTATAAATGGGACACCAACCCACTTTGGTGATGATGATTTCTACTGTGGCATGTATGGCCACATTGCTTATCATTGCTAATCTAGAAGGCATGGTGAGTAGTTGATAAGAGCTAACACCCTAGGATAAAAAAAAGTTTAGATACATAAGATATAACTCTTCCTATTTTGCAAATATGCTTGAAATCCCAAGTTAGAGAGTATGAATGGTAACTTAACAATGGATGTTCAAAGCACATGATAGGAGAAAGAAAGTTCTTTTCATATTTGGAAAAGATAAAAGGTCTTAAAAATGTGTCTTTTGGAGACAATGGAAAAGCCAAAATTATTGGCATAGGTAAAATTGGTAAGGATGATGACTCTTCTATTCTTGATAAAGTGTTGCTTATTGATGGACTCAAGCACAACTTGCTAAATGTAAGTCAGTTCTGTGAAAAAGGACTTAGAGTCATGTTTAAGCCTTAAGCATACTATGCATCAAAGATGAGTGACAATAAAATTTTGTCATTGGTAGAAGAGTTCATGATATTTATGTGATTGATTTAAACTCTCTTGCTAACCATAAAGCAAAGTGTTTAGTTTCAATAGTTGATAAAACAAAAACCTAGTATAGAAGGCTAGGATATGCTAGCATGGAACTCTTTAACAAGCTAAAGCGAAAAGACCTGGTTGAAGATTTACCTAAAATCAAGTTCTCAAAAGAAAGAGTTTATGGAACATGTTAAAGTGGTAAACAAATTAAATCCTCTGTCAAGCTAAGAATAAGGTAAGCTCTACTAAACTTTTACAATTGCTTTACATGGATCTTTTTAGCCCTAATAGGGTAGCTACTTTAGGAGGCATGCAGTATGGATTTATCATAGTAGATGACTACTCTACTTAGGCATTATTTCTCCCACATAAGGATTCTCATTTTGATGCATTTAAAACCTTTGCCAAGAGAATTCAAAGCCAAAAGGATTTAAACATCTCTTTTATTAAAAGTTACCATTGTGGTGAGTTTGAAAATGCTAAGTTTCATAATCTCTATGATGAGTATGGTATCTCACACAATTTCTCAACTCCTAAAACCCCACAACAAAATGGTATGGTGGAAAGGAAGAATAGAACTCTTCAAGAAATGGCTAGAGCCATGTTAAATTAATACAATCTTTCAAAGTATTTTTGGACAAAAGTTGTGAATACTTCTTGCTATGTCTTGAATTGAGTCTTAGTGAGACCCTTGTTAAAGAAAATTCCATATGAATTATGGAATAATAGGAAGCCAAAGATTGCATATTTTAGAGTTTTTAGTTTGAAGTGTTTTATTCCAAACACTTAGGACAACCTTTGGCAAGTTTGACTCCAAATCTGATGAAGGAATCTTCCTTGGATACTTTGTAAAAGGTATGAAGTCTTCAACAAGAGAACACTTATTGTAAAGGAGTTTATACATATTGTATTTGATGAATTTTTCCCCACTTCTTTAAGAATAAAAGAAGATGTTAATGATCTTATAGGTTTTATGAGTGAGCTAAACATTAGAGAAAAAAGGAAAGGATATGGATAAGCAACAAGAGGAGAGCAATGAAAGAAATGAAGCTCCTTCTCCACCACCTCCAAATGAAGAGGAAACTCATTTGAAAAGGGATTGGATTTTTAAGAAAGATCACCTAAGAGATCTTATCATTAATAATCCATTAAATCTAATAACAACTAGATTATCTTTTAGAAATGCTTATACCAACTTGCCTTTGTATCCCTTATTGAACCTAAGACCATTGATGAGGCTATTAGAGGTAAGCATTGGGTTCTTGTTAAGCAAAAAGAACTCAATCAGTTTGAAAGGAACAAAGTCTGAACCTTAGTTCCTAGAGCACATGGACATTTTATAATTTGAACCAAATAGGTCTTTAGAAATAAGCTTAGTGAGTTTGGAGCCATTGCTAGGAATAAGGCTCAGTTAATAGCCAATGGCTATTACTAAAATGAAAGGATTGACTTTGATGAGACTTTTACACCTATAGCTAAACTTTAAGCCATTATAAATTTCCTTATATTTGTATCTCACATAAACTTCAAGTTGTACCAAATGGATGCCATAAATACTAAATGGTTACATTGAATAGGAAATCTTTATTAAACAACCTCTTGGATTTGAATGCCATTGATTTCCAAATCATGTATATAAGCTCACCAAAAAACCTCATATGGCTTGAAGCAAGCTCCAAGAGCTTGGTATGAGAGATTGAGTAACTTTCTTTTAGAGAAAAGTTTCACTAAAAGATTGGTAGATGCCACTATTTTTCTAAGAAAAAGAATGGGTATATCTTGTTAGTGAAAATATTTGTAAATGATATAATCTTTGGTGTCACTAATGTTTACTTGTGTAAAAAATTCTCTAAAGTAATAAAGAGTGAGTTTGAGATGAGCATAATAGAAGAACTTAAGTTTTTCCTTAGATTGCAAATTAAATAAGGCAAGGAAGGGATCTTCATCAAGCAAGCCAAATACACAAAAAAGCTAATCAAAAGATTTAGTATGGTCAACAAAAAACCTTGTAAAACACTAATGAGTACTAACATAAAATTAGATATGGATGAACATGGTAAGAACGTGGACCAAAAGCTGTACAAAGGTTTGATTGGTAGTCTACTTTATATTATAGCCTTTAGACTTGACATCATATTTAGTGTTTGCTTATGTGCTGAATATCAATCTAATCCTACAGAATCATTTTTGCATGTTGTAAACACATTAAATATCTTGTTTGTACTCCTAACTTAGGACTTTGGTATCCTAAGAGTTCTTTTAAACTAAATGCATTTTTTGATGTTGATTTTGTTATTTATACCCTAGATAAAAAAGTACTTCAGGCACATGTCAATTACTTGGTCGATGCATAGTGTCTTGGAGTAGTAAAAAGCAAAACTTAGTTGATCTGTCAACTTTAGAATCTAAGTATGTAGTAGTTGGTCTATGTTGTACCTAAATCCTATTGATGAAACAATAACTTCTTAAGTACAAAGTTGTTGTAAAGCAAGTTGCTACTAGGTGTGATAACACTAGTCATAAATTTGTCTAAAAATCCCATTAAGCATTCTAGAAGCAAACTGTTGAACTAGGCTAATCAATCCTAGGCTTAAAACCTCTTTTGATCTTGACAAAGTAGATTGATCGTCACTAATGTTTCAAATAAGTGTTGTTGTTGCAGAATTGAATCAATCCCTCAAAGAGAAGTGAAGAAGTTAATGAATTCCAAAGTAACATGTAAATTGCGACCGCGATTCGTGTTAAGACATGCTGAAAATCAAACGGGTGAAATTGCATTGTCATTCTCGGCCGCGATCCCTGAAAAGAGAAAGGTCAAATTGTCACAGACGAATTCGCGGTAGAAATCTTGACTGAGTCGCGACCGTGAATTTCAAAGAAATTCAAGAGGGAAGCAAGTCCACAACCATAGCCTGACAAGTGTCCAATGAAACTATTGGAAGTCAAAAATTGCGAAGACATCTTGCTAGTAGCGACCATGATCTTTGTGGAAGAAAGTTACCAATTTTGGCAGTTGAATTCGCGGTGTCTGTCTCGTTCTGTGCAAGAAAAACTCGCGACCGTGACTTCTGAAAGTAGGTGAAGGACAACGGGTATATTTTCCGAGTGAACTAATAAGAAGATGCCACGTGGACTAGCCGTTAGAAACAAACAGGGTTTCTCTTGAAGAATTTGGATTTCGTGACGGCGAAAGGCAGTAGCGATTGCGATTTCATCCTGACAAGCATTAAATGCAGAATCTGTCAAGCATGTCTCAAAGATTTAATGAGCTATGATCTGCAACGTCTCTTTGATGAAGTTTGGCTATCAATACCCCACCAAATAGCCATGAGAAGGGTTGCTTACAAATTTATTACAAGTATTGAAAGCTCTTAATCTTTGCTACTCATTTTCTTCATCTTCTTTACATTTGTTAGGTGTGAGCATTAAACACCAGATTGTAAGGTTTTGTGTTAGCCTACAAAAA
>CATIWR010092537.1:0-16994 GCA_949677035.1 Omphalea diandra | reverse complement strand
TCTTGAATCTTTATAATTCAGATTGCTAGAAACAAGTTTTCTAGAGGTCTAATTGGGATTTAAGAGTTTATCTTGTTTTGATCTTTTGAATTAAAGCTTGGGACTTGTGCTACATACGAATCAGGATCCAAAAATCAACCTTGTTTGTATCACTTGAATAAGGATATATTTACATGCAACAAATAACCTGTTGAAGTTTGATTCAATTCTCTATTTTTGAAAATCAAACAGAGTTTCATTTGATATATAAATAAGACATACCTATAGAGTTTATCCATATACAAAAAATGATTAGTAGCATGAGGGCGATATCTCTTTGTGCCATATTTAGATATTTTTTATTTTTATAAATTTTACAATAAATAAAATTTAAAATTTACATGAATATAATGCATAAAATTAATAGCTAATGCATAAATTTAATAGCTAAAATTAAAATTGTGAATCTCAAAAATTAATTTTTCTCAAAAAATAAAAATAACTAAAAATAATTATTATTTTAAAATTATAAATGACAAATAAAAATTTAAGAAATAAAAAGAAATATATTTAATTAAGTTAAAATATTTAGTTTAAACCAATTTAGATTTTAATTGGTGAGTGTAAATGAGTTAAGTGGATTTGGTATAAATATTAAATGGGTCATAAATAGGTAAAAGGATTGTTTATTAGTGTACCTATATGTACTCTAAGCCATTCATTATTGGCTATTTTTCATGAAAATATGAATTAAAAAGGGCCAAAATATTGTCAAAATTACTAAACTACAATTACATTTTTTAAAAAGTTATAATCTATTACTTCACGAATTCTAAATCTTGCAATTACATCTTTTTTTCTTTTTATTCTATTGCCTACTGAACTCTAAATCACGCCATCATATTATATGTTGTCTCCTTTGTGGGTGCTAGAGTTTTCTCCCTTAGAGAATTGGGATTTCTTATTTATTCAAGTCCTAGTTATATCATCTTAGAGATCTCCCTCCTGTCATCACATATTTCCACCTCTTTCACTTTTTTTATTTGTGATTATTAATTGTCTCCTATCCATTTTTCTTTTTCTTTTCTCATTTTTATTTGGTTTAATATTTATTTCCATGTGTCTTTTCACATTTTTCCATGTTTCTTGATTAATTTATGCTAGCCCCTAGTGTTAGAACGTTATATATCTCTCCTATTTCTTAGATTGATCCAACATGACAAAGAGGTTGAACATCAAAACAATTCATATCATAAAGGCCATGAGATTAGGTTGGTCAAAACTAAGTCAAAACTCTCTTTTGATCTTGAGAATCTAGATTGATATGTTCTAACATCAATTTCAAGTATTGATTTTATAAATTTTTATATAGGTTTGCATTGAAAGTTGAATGGAAGCCTTAATCTCAAAGATTGACATGTACACTTTAATTAGCAGTCACAAATTAGAAGCATGTGACTGCTATCCTCCAAAAAAGTTGAATGATTCTTATACAAACGAATTTGCGGTACATGTAGCATCCATGATTGTGACTGCAAATTTTGCATTCGCTTAGAGGGAACCAAATCTTGAATCAAATCCTGCTAAGTGTCCTAAAGAACCATTGGAAGATCAAATTTCGCAGTAGCGAAAGAAGTGTAGTGACCATGAATTTGTTGAAGCAACTTCTCTATTCACGTAGACAATTTCGCAGTAAGCATTGTGTCCGAAGAAGAAAATAACGACCATGACTTTCACTATTGCTCAAGAAATGCAATGACTATTTTTCTTGAAGAACTAATGGTGTGATGCTACATGAACTAGTCGTTAGATACAAACGGACTTATGTGAAACTTGTGACCACGAATTGCATCTAACAAGTAATAAATGCAACATTTGCTTAGCATATCTTAGAGATTTAAACATAGTTTTGTATGTAACGTCTCTTTGGTGTTTGTAGCCCATAAATAATACACCAAATGGACTTGAATGCAAGAGAACAATCTTTGATTATGTCAAAACTCTTGCAAAGTTAATTCTCATTTTTCTTTGTACATAGTTTGTGTAAGTTCTAAACACCATGGGTTAGGGGTTTAAGAGTAAGCCTTAGAAAACTCTTATTTAGATTTGAGTGTGAGCCTAAAAAAATACTTGTAAAGGTTAAGCGTGAGCTTAGGAAAACACTTGTAAGGTTTGGTGTGAGCCTAAACACTAGGTTAAGTGTGAGCCTTTGGAAAATAATTATAAAGGTTGAGTGTGAGCCTGTAAAACACTAATGATTTAGTGAAACACCCAATTGGTAAGTGGGGGAGTGGATGTCGGGTTGGTTAATTCCCAAACCACTGTAAAATCTTGTATCTTCTACTATTCTCCTACTTCTTCTATTTCCTTCTCAATAAACCTTCCCTCTAAAATTTTAAATTTTTCACCAATTTAACCCCCCTTTTTGGTACTCAAGGCTAATAAGTGGTATTAGAGCCAAGTCTCAATCAAAGCCATAATTATGTGAGAAAAGATTAATTATACAATAAGGAATTCACTCTCACCTTAATCCCCATTTGATGGCAATGATTATGTTCTTTGAAAACATACAATCGAGAACTATCTTGATAGTGATCTCATCAACATATAAGATTATATACTTGAAGAATGAAAGCCTCCAACAAAGATGGTTGAAGGAGTAGAGGTGGCAATTGGAAGAGAAGAATGGGGTGAAGCATATAGGAAGGCAAATGAGAAAAACAGAGGACAATGACTATTCTCTTAAGCTCCATGTCAAAATAAGAAATTAGGAGAGTTTAACATTGTCAAACTGCACATGCCATATGAAAAGGACTAGAAAACTATCATGATGGTACAATTCTTATCAAATCAAGTAGGTTAGAGATGTATGTGACATAATGGGAGCTTTCATGATGAAAGATAATGAAAGCATCACCGACTTAACAAATAGACTCCTCTTTATTGTCACAAACATGAAGAAGTTTGGAAAAATTCTTACCAATGATGAGGTAAATACTAAAATCCTTAAATCTCTTCCATTAGATAAATTTGGTGTAAAAGTATGTAGCTTTCAAGAGTCTAATTCAGAGATTGAGAAACTGTCAACCGATGTTCTCATTGGCAAGCTTCTCACTCATGTGATGTTCCTCAAGAAGAATGAAGAGATGAAGAAGCTAAGAGGACAAAAATGTAAAAAGGAGAAGAAAGTTTTCGCCTTTAAAGCTCAAGAAAATTATTCAAGCTTAAGTGACTCAAATGAAAGTGACGAAGAAGAATAAAAGATTGCCAAGATAATAAGAAGTTGATGAACAGAAGAAGAGAAAGAAGAATCCAAATAAAAGTAATCTTCCTATTACCACAAGGAAAAAAAGAAGAGGTTTAAGGCTATTTATGATGATGATTCAAGTGATGAAGAAGTTACAAACTTTTGTTTTATGGCTCGAGAGGACTCCTCCAATGAGGCAAAAACTTCTCCACACTATTGTAATGAGTATGATACTTTCGATGATGTTGATGATGAGCTTTTTGAAGTTTTAACCTTCAGTTGTGAAAAGTATGTCTCAAATGAAAAATTATAAGAATAAGTGTTCAAAACTTGAGGATAAATTTAAATGCTTAAATGATCTTGTAAGTGACTTGAGGACTTTTAATGAAGAACTCAAAAAATCCTTAGAAAATCTTTCTAAATCTTCATCCTCTTTTGATTCTCTAGAAAAAGAAAATGACACTTTAAAAGGAGAAGTCATTGAGCTTAGGAATTCCATTTCTAAATTTCATAAAGGGAAAAAAAAAGCTTTGAATACACTTATTGTATCTCAAAGACCTCTTTTAGTGAGACATGGTCAAGGCTTCAATGAAGCCGTTTCATTTACATCATTTCCTACTACATTCATTAAAGCATCAATAACTCAAACTTTTAGTATTGAGGTCATTGGGAAGAAAAGTACTTTTAGCACTAAGCTACCTATTCTAAAGGTAAAGGAAAGGCTCCCTAAGTCTTAAAAGGTAAGCCTAAAAGGCCAACTATGCATACATATACATAAAGAGGCATGCTCAAACACACACACACATAAAAACCTTTCTTTTACTCCTCCTCACTCATGCACTTGCATACATTAATAAAACTAAAGTGTGAGAAGGTTTCCTACTCACAATAAGATTACTCATAAGAGAAAGACTTATAAGTCTAAATTTCAATTCCATTATTGCATGAGATATGAGCACATCAATATCTTTTGTCATGTTAGGAAGGCACACATCAAATTGGAGGACCTTCCTTGACTAACCCACAAGGACCCTAGTATGCTTGGGTACCAAAGTAAAGTATTTGATATTGTAGGATGGGGACTCCTTCACCAACTTCTCAACATGGAAAAGCTAAAGGTGAATAGAGATTGCTAATGAAGAAGAGATAAAGTTTCAAATGGTTATTTAGTATCAAGCAATTGATACTAAACTTATAATGTATCATTTGCCTCTTATATTTTTAACTTAATATATTTATGGAAAAATGTTTATGGGGAGTTTTATGAATTTTTTTGCTTGATATATCTATGTGTTGACTTGTTTGATTTGATGTGATTGATTGTGTGATGAGTTCAATCAATTCATTTTGCATTTGAGATTTTCTATTATTTCAAATGTATAGATCAATCACCAAATATTATATACTTTATATTTGGGCCATATATGAAAATTCTTAAAATCTTAGCCTTAGTTTGTGTGATCAAACATCTTTAAATGTTTGAATTCTTTTGCATTTATGAAATTTTCATATAGTTTATGTTTCATCTATTTATCTTCTTACATAACAAATTGTGATCAATTATGCAAATTACTTGTGTTTGTTATTCTTATTTAAAGTTTGTGCAATTGACAAGTTTTTGGACATTCCCTCTCATAATCCCCATTCTCTCTCTTATTCCCTCCTATTTCCTATCTTTTTTATCTTGACAAAGGGGAAAGATAATTGATTGAATATATTAAGGGGGAACATACAAAAAAGGGAGAGAAAATTAAATAATATTTGTAACAAGCTAAGACAATGATCTTATTAAAATAACTAAAGGGGAGTATGGATTAAGGGGGACCAATTTCATACTTATAATTTGAATCACTTCATGCATAATTGATTTTTTTATCCTTTTCATATTCAATTTAGATCGTCAAAATAAAAAAAAAAAAAAAAGGAGATTGTTAGACTAGGTTGGTCAACCTAAGTCAAAACTCTCTTTTAATCTTGAAAATCTAGATTGATATGTTTTAACATCAATTTCACGTGTTGATTTTATAAATTTTTAGATAGGTTTGCATTAAAAATTGAATAGAAGTCTTAATCTCAAAGATTGACATTTGCACCCTAATTCATGATCACAAATTAGAAGCTCACAACCACTACAGTCCAAAAGAGTTAAATGATTCTCATACAGAAGAATTCGCAGTGCATGTTGTGTCCATAATCATGATCGCAAATTTTGCATTCGCTTAGAGGGAACCAAATCTTCAACCATATCCTGCCAAGTGTCCTAAAGAACTGTTGAAAGATCAAATTTTGCTATAGCAAAAGAAGTGTAGCAACCATAAATTTGATGAAGTAACTTCTCTATTCTAGCAAAATAATTTTGTAGTGAGTATTGAGTCTAAAAAAGAAAATAGCGACTGCGACTTTCACTATTGCTTAAGAAATGCAATGACTATTTTTCTTAAAGAACCAATAGTGTGATGTCACATGAACTAGTTGTTAGAAATAAAAGGACTTATGTAAAACTTATGATCGCGAATGAAGTCATTACCATGACTTGCATCTGACAAGTAATAAATGTAGGATCTGTTTAGCATACCTTGGAGATTTAGACTTAGTTTTGTATGTACCATCTTTTTGGTAGTTATAGCCTATAAATACACCACCAAATAGACTTAAATGCAAGACTTTGATTGTGCCAAAACTTTTGCAAAGTTAATTCTCATTTTCTTTGCACATAGTTTGGTGTGAGCTCTAAACACCTTGGGTTAGGGTTTAAGAGTAAGACTTAAAAAACTCTTGTTTAGGTTTGAGTGTGAGCCTGGAAAACACTTGTAAAGATTGAGTGTGAGTCTGGGAAAACACTTGTAAAGTTTAGTGTGAGCCTAAACACTAAGTTAAGTGAGAGCCTTAGGAAAATCTTTGTAAAGGTTGAGAGTGAGCCTGTAAAACACTAGTGATTTAGTGAAACACCTAATTGGTGAATTAGAGACTGGATGTAGGGTTGGTTAATACCTAAATCACTATAAAATCTTGTGTCTTATACTATTCTCCTACTTCTTCTGTTTCCTTCTCAACAAACCTTCCATTTAAAATTTTAAAATTTTCACCAATTTAACCCCTTTTTTAGTACTCAAGGGCCAATAATTAGTCTAAGCCAACCATTGATTAAACCCAACTTTTTAACGATTAGCAAGATATTTATGGATTCAATGCAAAGGCTCTTGATATGTGTTTGTTGTTTGGGTGGTGTATTGCCGCTAATTAAGACTAGCCCTATTGAGAGTAATAGAATAATTCTTTGATAACATCCTACGTTCAATACCTTTTCTATTTATACAAAGTCTTATTGTAATTATCCTAATAATATCATGATCCTAATAATTATTGCCATTAATGCTAAGATCTATCATTACAATCTCTAATGACAAAGTAATCATGGATGCTAAAACTAGCCGTTGTTATTTGTTCACCATGAGATTTGCTCGTCCTGCCCATTTCTTTTATCTGTCATTTGATACTCGCTCATTCTAACCCATCTTTCTTTAACTATTTTACTCGAGCAACCGTGTTGCTTATTCAGTCTTTTACATGGCATGGTTATGAACTTGTTCTTGAACGACATTGTCACCAAGTGTTTATGCTTGGTTGGAGTAGGAAAACTTCTTTTTTAGCCGTGAAATGACTATCTATATCTTGTGTTTGAAATTGGAATGATTAGACCTTTTTCACTTTCCTTATTAACACGTGGCTTCTGGATCCTTCATTTAAACCCTTCATCCCTTTTCTATAAAATTTCCACCTCTTCTTTAGTCATTATCTACTGCACCCCTAAATTCTCGCATTCTTGTTGACCTTTTGCTTTTCAAACCCTAACGCTATAACTTCTAGTATTCAGGTACAACCGTTTCCTTTCCTATGTTTTCTTTTGCTATAATGGCCTATGGGGACAAAGACTAAGTGTCATCTGCTGCTTTTAGGACTTTTGTCATCCCATGTGGTTCCTTGCATCCCTTAGGAGAATCCCAATAGTTAGAATTCTTGTGGCAATGATGCAAGTAAGTTGTGATGCTTTGGCTATCACCACTGCTGACCTTGATGAAATATGATGGCCTTTTGCCATTCTGGCATCCTTTTCACTAGAGGTTCCAAGGCTTATGTTTAGGGCATTTGATGACCTAGGAACTAACAAGTTGGTCTTATATTACTACTTCTTGGAGTTTGGTTTCCGACTCCCATTTTCTACATTTCTATGTTAATGCTTTGAGTTCCAACAGGTTGCCCCCATACAACTGCATCCTAATGGGTTGCTTCTTTTGGTTAGTTTTTAGCTGATTAGTTTGAGTAACAAAATTGAACCCTGCTACCTTGTTATTTAGGGCTTTATACAACTGCAGACCTTGAGCAAGCTAGGACCATTGGCACTATAAGGTCAGGGGCCAGGTGTTGTGGAATAAGGGTAATATTCCACCTCACGTAATAAATTTATAGGTGGATAGAGAGTGAAAGATTGTATTGAAAAATCACACTATAGGTTGATTCTCAGGAAAGATTGGAGGGCTCACAAGTGGACCCACTTAAAACCCAATCTTCTTAGACAAAATTACCCTAATAGTAATTTAACAACACAATATATCACCGCACTATACCCTACAAAATAGCTATTGAAAAATAAAGAAAAAAAATAAAAACACCAAAATTTAATGAGGTTCGGCCAATTATGCCTACTTCCTCGGACACTAACAAAATTATATTTCACTAAGAAAAGGATTACAAAGTGAAATATTACAAAAGAGGGAGAAATATTGAAAATTACCTAAGAGATGAGTAGACAATTTTGGGATGATCAAACTGAAGGAATTAAGGCTCTATTTATATAAAAAAAAAAAAAACTTTCCTTCCCTTTTGTTATTTCCCCGATGTGGGATATCAAAATAAGCCAACATAGTCAACAAATCTCTACCTTGGTGAATTTCAACACCTTTAATCTCTCCTCAAACAGCCTTTGATAGTGTCTTCAAATTCAACATTAAACTTTAGCAATATTGATCAAGTCCAAACAAAGTTGGAACTTGACTGCAGTGACAACTTTTGTCATCATGTCAGCAGGATTCTTAGTGGTATGAATTTTCAGGATTCTAACTCCACCTTCTTTTATAATCTCTCTCACAAAGTGATATCGAACATCGATGTGCTTCGTCCTTGCATGATGAACTTTATTTTTTGCTAACTAGATAACACTTTGACTATCACAATGTACTTTGATGTACTTCTGCTCAATTCCCAGTTCACCAAGCAACCCTTGAACCCAAATTGCTTCCTTTACAACTTCTGTGATTGCCATGCACTCTGCTTCTATAGTAGGCAGAGCAATTATTGATTGTAAAGTATACTTCCAACTAACTAGTGCTTTTGCAAGAGTAAATACATAACCAGTAGTTGATCGATGTTTGTCTAGATCACTAGCATAATCTGAATCACAATATCCAACTACACACTGACTGCTTTCCTGCTTAAATATCAATCCAAAATCCACAGTATTTTTAATGTATCATAGAATCCATTTCACAGCTTGCCAATGCTCCTTTCTTGGGTCATGCATATACCTGCTCATAACCCCAACTGCTTGTGAAATGTCGGGCCTTGTACAGACCATAACATACATCAAGCTACCAATAACATTTGCATACAGTACTTTTGACATGTACTCTCATTCTGCATTGTTCTTCGGTGACATAAAGGCATTTAGCTTAAAATGAGGAGCAAGTGGAGTACTAAAAGGTTTTTCATTTTCATTCATACCAAAACACTATAGTACATTTCTTAAATATTGTTTCTGAGTCAAACAAAGCCTCCTCAATTTTCTATCTTTGATAATCTTCATGCCAAGAATCTTCTTTGCTTTGCCTAAATCCTTCATTTCAAACTCCTTTCTCAACCGAGTCTTCAATTTCTCAATTTCTGCCTGACTCTTTAAAGCTATCAACATATCATCAATATAAAGAAGAAGATATATGAAGGATCCATCTTGTAGCTTGCGCAAATATACATAATGATCATATTTGCTCCTGGTGTACTTTTGCTCTATCATAAACCTGTCAAATCTTTTGTACCACTGCCTCGAAGATTGCTTCAACCCCTACAAAGATTTTTCAAGTTTACATACCAAATTTTCTTTTCCAGCAATCTTGAACCCTTCTGGCTGAGTCATGTAGATTTCCTCTTCCAAGTCTCCATGTAAAAATGCAGTTTTTACATCCAATTGAACTAGTTCTAAATCCAACTGTGCTACCAAAGCCAACAAAATTCTAATGGAGGAATGCTTCACAACTAGAGAAAATACCTCATTATAATCAATTCCCTCCATCTGAGCATAGCCTTTAGCCACCAATCTTGCTTTGTAGCAAACATCATCTTGGCCAGGAAATCCTTCTTTATTTACAAAAATCCATTTGCATCCAATTGCTTTCTTTCCCTTTGGGAGACTAGCAAGTTCCCAAGTCTGATTCTTATAAAGCGATTCTATTTCTTCATACATGGCAATCCTCTACTTTTCTTCTTCTGAACTTTGGACTGCTTCAATAAAAGTGGTAGGAATGTCATTAGCTACAATTGGAGATGCATGAGGCATAGTGACCAGGCAATCCTGTCGTCTTCTTATAAGTCACCATATCAACAAAGCGGCTAGATATTCTATGTACCCTCTCTAGCCTTCTAGATGTACTTGGTTCAAGTTGCTGAGGAAGTCCTTGAACTTCTTCTTATTGAGAATCTCCTTCTACCGTAGGATGGGTCTCAACACCTTTTTTATCTGCTGGGATTACTATTCTCTCAAACTCCACTTACTTGAGAGTATCATCTAATTGCTCAACATCCACCTTTTTTAACATGGTAGATTCATCAAAGCTGACATCCCTGCTAAAAACTATTTTCTTTGTCTCTGGACACCATAGACGATATTCTTTTATGCCAGAGATGATCTCCATGAACAATGTTTTCTTTACTCTTCGATCCAACATTGACTCCTTAACATAGTAGTATGCAATAAAACCAAATACATGTAAGGAATCATAATCTATAGCAAGCATTCCAAACCATTTCTCTAATGGCATCTTTCCATCAATAGTAGTAGATGGTAGACGATTGATGAGGTGGCACGCATATATTACAGCCTCAGCCCAAAATTCTTTACCCAACCTATCATTGGATAACATACATTGAACTTTCTCTAATAATGTTTGATTGATGCGTTCTGCCACACCATTTTGTTGTGGTGTAAATCTGATATTGAAGTGTCTGACAATGCCTTTATTTTCACAAATTTTCTCAAATGGATTGCTTCCATATTCTCCACCATTGTCTATTCGGAGACGTTTGATCCTTTTGCCTATCTGAGTTTCCACTATCTTTTTCCATTTCAGGAAAACTCCTAACACTTCATCCTTTGTCTTCATTGTGTGCACCCATACTCTCCCAGAAAAATCATCAACAAAGGTCACATAATAGTGTTTCCTTCTCAAAGAACTAATTTTAGAGGGACCTCAAATATCAAAGTGAACATAATCCAAGATACCTTCAGTATTATGGATTGTTATTCCAAATTTAACCATTGTTTGCTTCCCTTTGATGCAATGCTCACAAAAGTCCAATTTGCAAGTTTGCACTCCTTCCAATAATCCTTGCTTAGCAAGCAAATTCAAAGATTTTTCTCCAGCATACCCCAAGTACATATGTCATAGCTTGGTTGCTTCTGACTCTCGATCATCTATAGAAGTTGTTGATGCTACTATCCCTATAACTGTACTACCCAGATAGTGGTACAGATTGTTGTTCTTTTGAATTCCCTTCAATATCATGCGTGCACCAAAGATAATCTTCATCACTCCATTTTTCACTTTTGCCTCAAACTCTTTTGAGTCTAGGATCCCGACAGAGATGAGATTTTTGCTCGATTTTGGCACATAATGAACATCTGTTAAGGTGATGATTGATTCATTCATATTTCTCAAGCGAATCAAACCAATCTCATATGTTGTCAAAGGGATATTATTTGCTGTGTAGACAACTCTACCATTTTTAAGTTTTTTAAAATCAAAGAACCATTCCTTATTGGGACACATATGATAACTACATACTGAATCTAGTAGCCATACATCATAAGAGCTATTTAATGATGTAACAAGTGAGTAATCTGACACTGCTTCATCAATTTCAGCAACACTTGATTCTGCTACAGCTTTTCCTTTATTGGGCTTGCCCTTATTTCTCAGTTTTGGACAATCCTTCTTCCAGTGCCCCTTTTATCAATAAAAGACACACTCATCTTTGCTCAACTTGGGCTTTGACTTAGATCTCCCCTTCTTTCTCATACTTTGATTCTGCGAATGGCCTATGATTACCAAAGCTTTTGCATCTCTGTTGGAACTGACTTTCTTGTCCTTCTTCCTTAGTTCATATCTGTATAAGGCAGCACATACTTCTTTAAGAGATACATCAGCCTTCCCGTGAAGTAGAGTAGTTTCAAGAAATTCAAACTCCTCGGAAGTGATCCCAACAACATCAGAGCTAGATCTTCATTTTTAAATGTCTCATCTACATTTACCAGATCAGTGATCAACTGATTAAAACTGGTAACGTGATCATTCATTGTGGTACCTGGTACATAAGTGAAGTGAAACAACCTCTTCTTTATGTGAAGCTTATTCTGGCTGCTTTTCTTCAGAAATTTTTCTTCTAGTGCCTTCCATAAATTACTTGCAGAGGTTTCATTCGAAAATGCATATCTCTGCTCTCTAAAAAGACATGATCGAATTGTACCACATGTCAATCTATTAACCATCTTCTAATCTTTCTCCTCAACATCATCTGATCTCTCATTTTCCATGGCAATATCTAGACCTTGCTGAAAAAGACCGTCTGGAACCTCACTTTGCCACATACCGAAATGAACTGTGCCATCAAATATTTCCACTGCCAATTTTGAATTTGCCACGACAGTTCTTGCCTAGATAGGCTGTGATGAAACTGTCGACGTGGTAGGTGTGGATAATTTTGAATAGCTCTCCATTTTGATTACAAAATTCTTCAATAGCCTTCAAAGCGGAATACAACTAGCCCTAGAAAATCTTTTCTGATGTGGAAGATCAGATGAAACTGCAATCACAGAGCATACTAAGAGTAACCTTTGGCTCTGATACCAATTGTTGTGGAATAAGGGTAATATTTCACCTACCAAATTCACCTAACCAATTTATAGGTGAATAGAGAGTGAAAGATTGTACTATAAAATCATACTATAGTTGATTCCTAGGAAAGATTGGAGGGGTCACAAGCGGTCCTACTTAAAACTCAATCTCCTTAGACAAAATCACTCTAATAGTAATTTAACAGCACAATATATCATTACAACTATACCCTACAAAATAGCTATTGAAAATAAAGATAAAATAAGAATACCAGAATTTAACGAGCTTTGGCCAATACGTCCTCGGACACTACCAAAATTGTATTTCACTAAGAAAAAGACTACAAAGTGAAATGTTACAAAATAGAGAGAAATATTGAAAATTTCCTAAGAGATGAGTAGACAATTTTGAAATGATTAAACTAAAGGAATTAAGGCTCTATTTATAACAAAATAATATCTCACGCTTTTAGTTTATTTCTGACGTGGGATAGTTTAAATGAGTCATTATTCAACATTCTCCGGGGCAAATGTGGGGTGGAAGCTTATAGGTGCCCCCACATGTTTCCAAACAAGCTTGGCTCGCCACTTGGGAAATGATTTGGGAAAGTATGGAACTCTACTGCTAAGGGGATTCAATGGGCAGTAAAGGATGGCTCTACAGTGCGATTTTGGTTGGATTGCTGGCATGATTAGGGAATTATACTTATAAACCATACCATTGCCCCCATCCCTATGGAGGAGTTTGATAAGGGATGGTATATTAATTTGTCTGGGGATTGGGACTAGTCTAAGTTTGCTCACTGGTTGCCGAACCAAATTCTTCTCAAGATCGCAGCATCATTTCCACCTAAACAGAATGTAGAGAAGGATGATATGTTCTGGGCAAAAACACCTTCTGGCTTATTTTTGGTTAAATCAACTTATGATTTGTTACTAGAACATAACTGGGATAAGGTGGATAATCGATGGAAGAGCATTTGGTGCACGTATGGCTCTCAGCGAATTCGTGCTTTTCTGTGGCTTGCATTTAAGGGCCATTTGCTTACCAATGAGGAGATATACCGTTGACATTTTGAGACTGACCCATCTAATGAATGTGATGCTGCGGTGGAATCCTTGATTCTTGTGCTGCAGGACTGCTCTCTAGCTAAATGCTTTTGGGAATCGTGTGTTTCTACTGATAAAAGGGATATGTTCTTCAAGAAGAGTATGGAGGACCGGTTATATGATAACCTATGCAATAGGCTCCAATTTTCTTCCAAATGTGATTGGAGGTGTTAGTTTGGAGCATCATGTTACAAGCTATGGTCAGTTAGGAACACTGAGGTTTTTGAGCTAAATTATCAAAGGTGGATTAGATCAGTTATAGAAGTGGATAGACTGTTGCTGAATTTTAATATTTACAGCGGTATCAAGGCATCCATAAAATTGAGAGGAATTGATCTCCTGGAGTTTGGCCCTAGTGGATTTTATAAACTTAACACGGATGGTTCTTTCAAAAGGAGCTCCAACAGCGGCTATCCAGTTGGAGTAATAAGGACTGGTATGGAGAGATGGGTAGCTAGTTTTTCGATGAATATTGGATTTTATTTGATCATTGGGGCTTATATCAAGGGCTTTGTTCGGATCCACAACTGAGTATATCTCATATTTTAGTTGAAGTTGATAGCAAGGTCGTGGTTCAGATGATACAAAAGGATATTGTAGTACCAAGTGCTTATTTGGCTCTTACGAATATAAGAGCCATTCAAGCAATTCACTGTGATCTCCATTAGGCGAAGCGAACGCTGCAGCTGATTGGATGGCAGGCGATGCTGCTACACTTTCAACTGGTTTGCATGTTGTTGTTTGTCCATCGCAGAGTTTGAATTTGGTTTCGCAACATGATTTGGTAGGAGTTGGGGTATAGGAGGCTGGTTGTTCTTTAGAGGGTGTGCCTCTCGTGTATCCACCAAAAATGAAAATTAATTTAAATATAGATAAAATTTAATTAGAAATATATAAAATAAAATTTCATAAAATAAAAAAAAATAATTATTAAACTTTTAGCAACTAATGATTGAAAAATAATTATTAAAAATATCTGCAATAATAAAATGATGAGGAAAAATTTACACAAAATCTATACCCACAATTGATTAACTTAAAAATAAAACAAACAAATAAAAATTACTAAAATTACTAAAATGAGATTGAGAATTTTATATTTGTAGAATATTTTTTATATAATAAAATCTGAAATCATTATTATTTAAGGGATTAGTAATATATTGAAATTAAATAATGATAATTTTATTTATTTATATATAAAAATAGAGATGGAATGTGAATTTTTAAATTGATAAAAAAATATTTAAGATATAAATTGATATAAAGAATTTTAATAGGATTGATTAAAAAATAATAAGCTAAATTTTATTGATTGAGAAAAATATGAATACATATTAATTGAAGTAAATATTCTTGACAAAAAAATAACTATATATATATTTTAAAAATTATTTATAATAAAAGTTTGTCATTTATCAAATTTGTCATAAAAATTATTTATGACAAATATCATATTAATATTTTAATCAAAGAGTGACTAATAACTATATACTTTATTATATTATATTAATTAATTAAAAATTATAAAATAGTTAATTAAAAGGAAAAATATATACAAGAAATAAAATATATAAAATGAAAAAATATATAATGAAAAAATATTTTAAAAATATAAAATTAATTTTTTATGAAAATTAAATGATAAAATATAAAATAATATAAATAATATTAATTGAAAAATTAATTATTTGATGTTTTTATATTTAAAATAAAAATAAAATACAAATTTTCTTAATTATTTTATAAAAATCTTTTGCACTATAATACATATTTTGTATTATTTTCTTTTATCATAAATTTTCTATTTCATTGCTGCAACTCTTAAAAAAAAAAAAAACACATATGATGGCTTGCATGGCTGCAACGCGTGTGGGGTTCGAACCGTTGAAAAGCGTTATTAGGAGTGACTGCTCAGTAGTCGCTGCTCGCTGTTCTCGTTTTCTCTCTCGTTGTGCCCTTGCTGACCTACAAAACCCTAGAACTCTGTATACACACACGCACTAGACTTACAAATATGCCTCCAAAAGCAGCGAAATCGAAAGAAGCACCAGCTGAGCGACCAATTCTCGGTCGATTCTCCTCTCACATCAAGATTGGCATCGTAATTACCATTTTATCCACTGCCATTACTCGTTTTACTTGTTGACTTATTTGAAGTTATGAAGAGCGGATAAGATTAGAGGAAGTCTTTGTTTAGTTGCCTTATCTATGCTGTATCTAATTTGTTTGGTGCTGAAATGTTGATTTGTAGTTCTGAATGGTGTTGGTTGGGCTTTTAGAAGATTAGTATCCTTTTCTTGATTTTTGAAAGAAATGGGAATGTTTGAAAATTTTTTTCTTTGTTTTTCAGGTTGGATTACCTAATGTTGGGAAATCTACTCTTTTCAACACATTAACAAAGCTGTCAATTCCTGCTGAGAACTTCCCTTTCTGTACCATTGAGCCTAATGAGGCTCGGGTTAATATTCCGGATGAGAGGTTCGAGTGGCTCTGCCAACTGTACAAGCCGAAGAGCGAGGTCTGTGATTGCGATTATTTAATGGAATTGTGAAGTTGTTGGATACTGTAATTGGGAAAAGAGAACAAGTGCAGATGTCTGTCGAAGTTTTGTCAAATGCAAGAGTAACATTTCTTTTTACATGCCAAAGTATCCCAGTTTGGGAAACCATTAGAAATGAAGAGAAACTTGAAAGTAAAATATTGAAATAAGTTTCAGATCAGTTAGAAATATAGAGAAACTTTAAGTGAAGTATTGAAATAAGTTGTAGATTGAAGTTCATGAACAATATTAATTGTTTATGGAAATAAAATTACAAGGAAGAAAATTTTTGCTTACAGGAAAGGTCAAATTTGTTCATGTTGCTATTGAACTATGAACTATGTGATGTGAGCAAAATAGTGACCTTATGCTTCTTTATTTGTTGCTAGATTTTGTATTCTTACCCTGTCCCTGTCCCTCTCATGATTAAGAATATTTTTTCTTTTTGTCTACAATTATACATGTTGGCCTTCTTTTTCTTTTTTGGTTACATTGGAAAATGTACATGTTGGAATTAAATGCCTGAACACCTGATTTTTGTTGAGATGTGAGAAAAATGAAAAGTATGTGCTTGTTTAAATATGGAGAGAAAGTGGAAATAATATGATGAAAATGCAACACTTATGATCTGTCATATTGGTGCACAAGACATTAATATTTTGCGGTATCATGTGAAGCAGGGACTTCAAGTTATTACTGAAAATTTACTCAAAAGATCAAACTGTCATTTAAGATCAAGTGCTATGAACATAACGTGAATATTTGTTTTGTTTATTTTTTTTTTGGTTTATCTATATTTTTGAACTATATACCAAGTTCTTTTTGTCAGGTTTCAGCTTTCCTGGAAATCCATGATATAGCTGGACTAGTTAGAGGTGCCCATCAGGGGCAAGGGCTTGGCAACAGTTTCTTATCTCACATCCGTGCAGTTGATGGAATTTTTCATGTGTTACGTA
>CATIWR010092535.1:0-41549 GCA_949677035.1 Omphalea diandra | reverse complement strand
TGCCTCAATGCTAGATGTTTGAGATTCTGAAGATCTAACAAATGTGGTATGAGATGATGAGGAAGCTCCATTGAAGCCTAACCATGTCTAATTAGAGGTGGTCTTTGTGACACAATCAATGTGTCTAAGGCTTCTTTTCCTCTATGGAACTTAGAGATTGAGGTTTTAAGCTCAATGACTTCTCCTTTAAGAGTGTCATTCTCCTTTCTTAATGAAGTCATTGAAGAAGATGATGTGGATAGTTTTTCTGCTAAATTTTTGAGTTCTTCATTAGAAGTCCTCAACTAATTTACAAGATCACTAAGAGTTTTATATTCATCTTCTAATTTTGAACACCTTTTCTTATAAGTTTTAACTTGTGACTTATACTTATCACACCTTATGGTTAGAGCCTCTAGAAGCTCTTCATCTATCTCATCAAATTCGAAATCAGAATGAGAATAGGAAGAAGTACTTACCTTATTTGTAAAATCTTCTTGTGCTATGAAGCATATGTTGGCAACCTCTCCTTCTTCCTCTTCTTCACTTGAGTTTTCATCCTAAGTGGCTGAAAAACTCTTTTTCTTCTCCTTGTCCCATCTCTTCTTCTTCTTTAATTTAGGGCATTCATACTTGATGTGTCCTTACTTGCCACATTCATAACAAGTGACTTCGTTGGATTTCTCTATTGGATTAGGAGCTGTCTTTTTGAAGCCTTTTCTTTCTTTTCTTCTCTTGAGCAACTCCTTTGTCCTCCTAGAGAGTATTGCTAGCACTTCTTCTTTCTTGTCACTTTCTTCATCATTTGAGGTGATCTCTATCTCCTTCTCTTTTATTGAAGCTTTAACAACCATGGTTTTTCTCTCTTTCTCTGATTTGTCTTTTTGGCCTCTTAACTTCTTCATTTGTTCATCGTTTTGTAAGGCCAACTCATGAGTTAAGAGTTTGCCTATCAACACATCGGTTGGAACCTTTCCAATCTTCAGATTTGACTCTTGTATGCTGCAAACTCTAGCACTAAATTTATCTAGAGGAAGAGTTTTAAGGATTTTTATGTTTACCTCATAAATAATGAGAGCTCTTCTAAATTTCTTCATGTTGTTGACAATGGACAAGAGCCTATTTGTCATTTTTATGATGCTCTTATTGTCCTTCATCATGAAGAGTTTCCATTCGGTGACATACATCTCCAAACGGCCTGATTTGACTAGAGTTGTGCCTTTATGATAGTTCTCTAGAGTCTTCCAAATGGCATGAGCTGTTTGACAATGTTGCACTCTTCCAATCTCTTCCCTAGAGAGTGAGCTTAAAAGAATGGTCATTGCTCTCTTGTTCTTGCCATTTGATCTTCGGTGAGCTTCAACCCATTCTTCCCTTGGGATTAATTCTTCGTTACCATCCACAACTCTAGTGGGTGGTTTCTATTTCTTGATGACCACATCCCAAAGGTCCACCACGTCTATGTCAAGATAAATCTTCATCCTATACTTTCAATGATTATAGTCTGTTCCATCAAAGTATGGCTTGAGTTGTAAGTGGATTCCCTCTTGTGCCATGATCTTTGTTCACCCAATGAAGGTTTGATTGCGAAGTTTGGCTCTGATACCACTTGTTGGCCCTATACACTAAGAAGGGAAGGGTTGAATTGGTGTATATAAATTAAAATTAAAAAGAGAGAAGAGAAATAAGTGGAAAAGAAACATACAATTTATAGTGGTTCGAGTATAAATAATCCTACATCCACTCCCCAATTCTTAGAAATTGGGTGTTCCACTATCTTTCAAAGATGTTTTCAAGCTTACACCAAACTTTCACACTTGTGTTTTTAAGGTTCACATGACAACCTATAAACATGTTTTTTTAGGCTTACACAACAACCTTTACACTTGTGTTTTAATAGGCTCACACAATAACCTCTTTTAGTGTTTTGATAGGCTCACACTATAACCTATTACAATTGGTGTTTATGCTCACACCTAACAATGATTTAAATAGAAAAGAATGAGTAGCAAAGTTGCAAGAGTTTAGATACAAAGTTATCAATTCTCTTGCATTTATATCTGTTTGGTGAGGTATTTATAGCCTTTACCCACCAAAGAGACGTTGCAGTAAAATTGGTACAAAAGCATAAAAGTGTGCTAGACAGATTTTTACATTAAATACTTGACAGTTTTGATTCGCAGTCGCCAATTCCAAATTTCATAACAAAACCCCATTTGTGTCTAACGGCTAGTCCATGTGGCAGCTTCTGATTAGTTCACCAGGAAAATATAGTCGTTGCCTTTCACCTGCTCTCAAAAGTAACGGTCGCGATTTATCTTATACAGGATGCGACTTTGGACGCGAATTCTTGTGCCAAAAGTGTTCATCTTTTTCTTTGAGCTCGTGGTCGCTACCATCAAGTTCCCATCATGATTTTTGACTTTCAACGGTTACCTAGGACACTTGTTAAGTTGTGATTGTGCACTTGATTGCATCTTGAGTTACTTCAAAATTCGCAGTTGCGATTGAGGTAAGCATTACACTGCAAATTCATCTGTCACCTTTAGAGTTCTTCTTTTAAATGAGTCGTGACTAAGAATGACTCTGCGATTTCATCTGTCTGAGTTTCTAATAAGTCTTCTCATGGATAGCGGTTGCGAATCTTAGATTGCGATCGCGATTTAGAAGCCACTTTACATTCTTTGAAGACTAAGATCTCTATCCAACTTTTAACTTAAAGACTAACAAAAAAAATTACAAAATAACACTAAATTGAAACATTAGAATTGATGAATCTCCTTTGTCAAGATCAAAAGAGGTCCAAGACTTAAGGTTAACTACCTTAGTCCAACACCAACAATTGATGCTCCTAATGAAGTGATGGACTTAAAAGGTTCTCTTTATTACCAAAGAGATGTCAAATGTAGAGATCCCTCCCTCTCTTTTCTAAATCAAAATAGTTATGTTCCTTATTGTATTTGCAATCTTTTATAATAAACAATCTTTTGCAATAACAGTTTTCACCTTCGCTTTTTACTTGTTTTCCTATTTTCTTCAAAGTGCTTAATGAAAGAACAAGTGATAACATATTAAGCTTATATACACTTGTATTTAATGGTTTACATTTTTTCTCTTTCAACAAACGAACCTTGAACTTAAAAGCACCTAATCTTATAACTGTGAATAAGTATGGCTTCAGTTAAATATTTTGAAATGTTGGACTTAAATAACTAAGTGTGAGAGATTCAAAGTTCCAGGCTCAAGTACTTAGCAATAAATGACTAATTATAAAGATTTTTAAGAGCAGTCAGTTGATACAAAACTTAACTAACTGGTTATTTTGAGTGTAACATTCAATAAGTTATAGCATTCCTTACTTTATATTTTTTTTGCTTTTAGAGGGAGAGTTGAACCCATTATGCTAGTGGTTTTTCTTTCGTTCATGGTTGTGTAACTGAACCTACATACCTAAAGCAGCTTGAAATTTTACTAAGCAGAATTTATGGCTTTATCGCGTAAGCTGAATACTTCATTTAATAAATTTTATGGTTTTATTAGGTAAATCAAACCCTTTGCTCAATAAAATTTATGGTTTTATTGGGTGAACCAAACCTTTATAAATATGATGAACATTATGGCCTTTTAAGGGAGTCAAACCCTTTATGCATATGATGGACTGAAATACCTCTTTGTTAATAATATTTATGGAGATTATCTACATTATAAAATCTTGGGATTGATTATCCCTCCAAAGTTGCTAACTGGTAAGCTTCATTTCCTGTCACTTTTTGGACTAGATATGGTCCTTCCCAGTTAGCTCCAAGTTTTCCTACACCAACATCCCTTTTGCCTATGTCAACTTTTCTTAGTACAAGAACACCTATCTAAAAAGATCTTTGGCAAACTTTTTTGTTGTGGTAACAAGTTGTTTTTACCTTGTACGTTGTCGCTCTAATAGTCGTTTGATCTCATCATTATTTAAGTAGGTCAATGTGTAACTTTACTCCTTCATTGTTATCATTTGGATCGAAGTTCTAGACTCTAGGACTACTCATACCGATATCTATTAGGACTATTGCTTCCATTCCATATGCTAGACTGAAGGGGGACTCTCTGTGGGCTTTCTAGGGGTCGTTTAATACATCTAGAGAATGTGAGTTAGTTGTTCAGCCCACTTAATATGAGTTAGTTGTTCAGCCCATTTTCCTTTAGATTCATCTAGCATTTTCTTTAGTCCATTAAGGATGGTCCTATTGGTAACTTATGTTTGCCCATTTGTTTGGGGATAGGCTACTAGGGTGAATCTAAGGTTGATGTTGAGATTCTTATAAAATTATGTCATAGTCAAACTATTTATCGTTGTTTATGATCAAGGTGTTCGAAATGCCAAACCTGCAAATAACTTTTTTCTAAAAGAAATTTTTTACCTTTTTGGTTGTAATAATGGTTACTGTTTTTGCCTCTATATATTAAGTAAAATAGTCAATAGTGATGATGATGAACTTTCTTTGTCCTATCACTTATGGGAAAGGTCCAAGGATGTCCATTCCCAAAGTGGCCAATGGCCAAGGACTGGTAATGTTGGTCTATTGAACTGCTAGGACTTTAGGGATTCTGCCATATTTTTTACACTTTTTTTATGCATCTTACTTGATAGTAGGCTAATAAAACCCTTAAAATAAAACTTTCCGAGCCATGACAAGTGATCCTTCATGGGTATCACAAATCCCTTCATGAATCTCTCAGACATAATCGCCTTCCTTCTTAGAGACATACTTTATCCAGGGGTGAGTTGTTGATGTCTTGTAAAGTCTTCCCTTATGGTAGGAATACTTGGTTGCTCTTTTTTGTACCTTTATATCTTTCACCCATCTTCTAGTTGTTCCCTTTTTTTGAGGTATTAGATGATCGGCCTCATTCAGGTGTACAATTCTACAACGTTTAGGATCTTTTGTTCAACTATGATAGGTTGTAGTCGTTCTTCCTTAAGTGGGAAGTTCTGGAATACCTCTCCTTATTTTGTTATTTCTTTAGCGATGTTGTCAGCTTCACTATTTTCCTTCCTAAGGATCTGAGTAATGTTTCATATTCCTCTTTGTTAAATGAGTTTATTAAATAAGGATTGGCACTTATTTAGATATTTTGCTAGATTGTCATCCTTGGTTTGAAAGTCTCTTATAACTTGGTTGACGATAAGCATAAAGTCATTAAATACTTGTAGCTCTTTTACTTGTACATTAAGAGCTAGCATAAGCCTAGTGATCAAGGCTTCATATTCTATAACATTGTTAGTAGCATTGAACTTTAAAGCAATAACATATACTATTTTAATTTTACCAAGTCTTTAAAGAATCACTATAGATCTTACTCTATGTTCATTGGAGGCTCCATCTATATGCAAAGTCTATGTATCGTTTGGTGATTTGCCAATGTGTTCATCCCCTATCGTTTCCATAACAAAGTCAGTAAAATATTGGGCCTTTAAGGTCATTCGAGGTTCATACCTAATATCATGTTCACTAAGTTGAAAGGCCCAATATACTAGTCTTCCTAAGGTATCAGGCCTATGAACAGCTTTTCATAGAGGTTGGTCAGTCCAAACCACAATAGTGTGTGCTTAGAAATAAGGTCTGAATTTTCTTACTGAAGTTACTAGTGTCATGGTGAGTTTTTCTAGCTTCAGATATCTTATTTTGACCTAACAAAAGACTTGGCTAATATAATAAACTGAAAGTTATTCATCGTTCACTTTATAAATAAGAACTAAAATTAATGTTTCTTGTCCAGTTGCCAAGCACATATAAAACATTTCACCTTCTTCGAGTCGACTAAGGAGAGGCGAGGAGGTAAGGAATGTCTTGAGTTCCTTGAACATTATTTGGAAATCCTATGACCATCTGAAGTGCTTTACATTATTCAGGCTTTTGTAAAAAGGCAAGCAACTCTTAGTGGAACATGATATAAATTGTCTTAATGTTGTAATCCTCCCATTCAGCTTATGAACCTTATTAATAGTATTTGGTGCTTTTCATATTGATGATGGTTTGGATTTTTTTGGGGTTTGCCTCAATACCCCATACAGAAAATCATGAATCCTAAGAATTTGCTTGCCTTAACTCCAAAGGTACATTCTTCGGGTTTAACTTTATGTCATACCTATTCAGAATAGTAAAAACATTTGATAGATCATCTGCATGGGATTCATCAATTTTTCTTTTCATAATAATATCATCAACATAAATTTTCACATTATTGCCAATTTGATCTAGAAACATATAATTCATCAACCTTTGGTATATGGCACTAGCATTCTTGAGATCGAAAGGCATTTTAGTGTAGCAATAAGTGCACTAATTTGTTACAAAGGTAGTCTTCTCTTCGTCTTTTGGGTACATTGGTATTCAGTAGTATCCCTAAGTTGTATCTAGATAGTTGCACCTGGAGAAACAAGCGATTAAGTCTACCAACTGATCAATGTTCGATAGTGGATAAATATCTTTCTAACACACCTTGTTCAAGTCAGTGAAGTCGACACACATCCTCCATTTACCATTTGGTTTCTTAACCATCACAACACTGGTCATCTAGTTAGGGTATTTTGCTTCTCTAATGATTCATGAGTTTTGAAGTTTAACTAGTTCCTCTCTCATGGCTTGCTATCTTTTTAGGGTGAATTGTCTTATCTTTTGTTTAACAAGTTTTACCATAGGGTTTATGTTCAGCTTATGGCATGCCACTAAGGGATGGATTCTCGGTATCTCTTCTAGTTTAGATGTGAATGTCTTCATGTTCTCTAGAATGACTTGGGTTAGTAGTTCGGTTACTAGCTAACTAATATCTACACCATACTTAATTATTTTGTTAGTTGAAATCTTAAGTTCAATTAACTTACCAACTAGTTCTATTTGCTCTCATTGTTCAGGTTCTACAAATTTAGCCTTGGGTGTTCATTCTATTGTAAAGCTATATGTTTGCATTCTATTGCCATCTTCTTGTTCCCTCTCACTGTTACTACTCCTTTAGATGTTAGGATTTTTATGGTGAGGCATCCTATGCTCTCCATCACTTTTGTCTTAAAAAGGTAAGGCTTTTCAAGAATTTCATTGTAATGGAACTTATAATCTATGACATGGAATAGTTTTAGTCGATGATGTCAACCCATATCTTTTGTCTATCATTTCAACTGTTAGGGTGGTAGTCCCAATGGATCGTAGTTGTTTTCCTTCTAACTCCACGAATGGCCTCCCTATTCATCTAAGGTTCATCAGTGTTCCACCCATTACCTTATAAGCTTGTTTGGTGATCATGTTAGCTATGCTCCCCCCATCTACCAATAGTTTTTTTGATAAGGTATTCATTTAGGATTTCTTCCACAACTAAGTCATCATTGTGGGGGGGCATTAATGTGTTTTTCAACGTTAGGGCCAAACGTGATTATTGGGAGATTTTGTTAGGAACTGACAAGGAAAATTTTCAAACGTTATTGCTTCCTGCTTGATGCGCTAAGTTGGTCTCCTCCCATGATAACACTTATCACCCCTACTATTCTTTTGTTGGGGTGCTCTTATATTCTTGGCTCTTGATCTTCTTTTCTGGGTCTCTTCCCTTTCGTGTCTTTAACAAATTTTCTGAGTGCCCTGGTTTGAATGAGCCTTTCCACTTCCTTCTTTAAGTTCTAGTATTGTTCAATGTCAAGTTTATGGTCTTCATGAAATCTGCAAAATAGGGCTTTATCCCTTTTGACGACCCTTTCAAGGTTCAACCTTTGAGGGTATTATATGTCAGTACCATTTTGATTTATCTTAAGAAGAATATTACCTCAGTTGTCATTCAGTAGTGTAAACTACGTCTTTCCACCACTTCTTGATCACTGGATAGAAGGATTATAGGTTTGGAGAGTTTGACAAGTTGAACCGTCTGTTCTTCTTTCTTGGCTTTTCTTATAATTCCACTGTTTGATATTCTATTTCTCTTTTCTTTTTCATTCATCCAGTTTGATATGTCTTTGAATTATGAATATTAACTCAGAGTAAGAGTTGATGGACTTTGTGTGGAGATTGTCCTTTAACCTACCAAACATTGTTCTACTTCTCATGGCTTTTACGACTGCTTTCACGTTTATGGTCTCGATCTCCATGACTTCCTTGTTGAACCTATCATTGTATTCATGGAGGATTTCACCCTTTCTTTGCTTGCAAGACCTTAAAGAACCTATTTTCCTCTCGTAAGGAATGTTAGTGGTGAACCTTGCTAGAAAAGTATTTTCTAGTTCTTTAAAAGAGTGAATAGAGCTAGGAAGTAGTTAAAGGTACCACCTTTGTGTTGTTTTAGTGAGTGTAGTAGGAAAAGTCATAAAAGTATTGCATCAAAGATATCATTGATCAACATGGTGGTTCAAAAGGTCGACAAATGGATATGTGGATCTCCCATTCCATTATCCATTTGCAATGTGGGAAGCTTCCATTTGTGAAGGAACTTCTCATCAATGCTCTCCCACGCTAGAGGTGAAGCTTTTAAGTATTTCTTAACAAAACCTAGCTGGTTTTTCAAGTGTTCTGTTTGAGAATCTACTTTATTATCAATGGCAATCTCGGTCAACTTTTTGCTAGATCTGGTTATGGCCTCATCCCTATTCACCTATTGCATGGTTTTGGAATCTTAGGGGTCTAACAATTGAGGATGTGGCTTTTCATTATGCTCTCCAGGGTTTTCCCCCGGGTTGTTGTGCATTGAGAGCTATCAGATTTGCAGTAAAAGTCCTGGTCATCTGCTGATTAAAGTTTTTAATATCTACTTCCATAGTCCTTGTTAGAGTCTCTTGAAATTGTGTTAAAGCTTCATTTGTAGGAGTAGCTGTGTCAATAACATTAATGTGCATAGTGTTTGGTGGTACTGCACTTGAGGATGCATTTTCCTCCTTATGAGTTAAAAGAGTAGGAATTCAGTTGTTTCTAGTAGGATAAGCCATCTCATTTTGGATCAAAGGCAAAGGTTTTGTTTTTATGAGAGATATGTATCAAATATGTGAAGGTGGGAACTATAAAAGAAAGAATCAATGAAAGTTCCTACATATGACTCCAATTAATGGTTTTTTTATCATTGAAAAAGGTAAATGACTTGTCAAATGAGTGAGCAAATGTAAATCGAGGGGACTGTATAGTCACTCTGATGCTTAAGTTAGTATGGGAGCTTGAGAATGCAAGACTTTAGAGAGCTTAAGAATGAGAGCAAGCAATAAAAAATCTCAACAAAAGCATACCTTGGTTGTATAGAAGATTATTTATACCCTTACTAGTTCTAGACTCTTCTCAAATATGTCGAAAATAGTATCTGTTGGATTTGTCTTTATTATCTTAAAATATGCAAAAAAGTATGAACTGTATAATCGTCTTTCGTTAGTCGAATATTAAGGGTGTAACTGCCCTTCGTTGGTCGAACGTTATGTGCTTCTAGTCTATTAATAAATTCTCTGAACATTATTATCATTAGTTTATATTATGTATAATTTTTAGTAACAATTGTCCAATCTCAAAGGCATATGTTGTTCACATGAAGGGTACATATCTATTGCAACGGCGTTTGGTTAGGCGAACGCTATCAAAAATTTTTCACTATAGGGCTACCTAATTTCAAATTTCAAAAAGTAACATTGCATTCTTTTAAAGACTACTACAAAACAGGGAGGATGATTAAGATAATATGTATTCAAAATTAAATTGTACTCTTTATAGTTGTATTATTTGTTATTGTACTCTATATAGATGAATAACAAACATTTTCCATCATAATGGGATGACATTTCATCCATAATATTCTTTACAAGGGTGATCCCTATTTGTGCAATGTATTGGCATAAAACCCCTTCTATAGAATGTTTAATGAGACTACTAATGTTATATGTATAATGCTTATTAACATTTTTAATTTGACTATTTATATTTATTTATAGGAGAAATGATTACAATGTCAAGATAATATTTTTTTATTAATATATGTCAAGGTAATATTTAAAATTCATTATGGTGGAAATTTTGCTAGGAATCCTACTTAGAGATGTGTTGATAGTGAACGTGAACTACTCCCTATTTGATGTAAATGCGATCCATAGGTAATTTGCACCTATAGTCACTAAATTATAATCAAATTTTATAATGGTCATATAACTATTTTTTTCATTATCAAAGTCACTAAACTAATATATAAGTATTTCATATTAGTTTTTTAAAATTTTTTAATAGAAAAAATTTCAATTACCTCTCTGAATTTTTTTAAAAAGTGCATCTTAGTCTAAATTATTTTTTTATTAATTTAATCCTTATTCTATTATTTAAGACTATTTAAGCCCAAAAAATGAAATATTCATATTTTACATATATAAATTTATTAAAGAACATACAAATAATTAACAAGCAAACATAATGCCATTTTCTAGTCTTTAATTATATTCCATATCTTCTCTAATTAATTATTTTTATTTCTCATTATTAACTTGAAATATTCTTTGTTCAATTTTTTCATGTTTAATTTTTGTCTCACACTTATATTTAGTTCAGACTTTTACATTAATAAATATCTAATAATACTACTTTAAAAATTAATACATATAAAGTTAAATTTTTTAAGAAAATTATTTCTAGAATGATTCAATAATTTCAAAAAATAAATTATTAAAACTCAATTATTGTTTTTAAAATCGAACCAGGCTCGAGCTAGTCGACTGGCTGGTTGTTGATTGGGCTGATTTAATTGGTTCAATTGGTCTAGTTTAATAACGTATTTTTAATTTTTATAAAAAATATATAATGCTTAAAATATTTTAAAAATTGGAAAAAAATAATATAATATAATAATTAAAAATAAAATAATAAAGTAATAAAAATATTTTTAAGATTTAAATTTTAAGTAAAATAGTGTAATTTTAAAATTTTGAACTTTTACAAAATGACATAGTTTAGATTGAATAGGCTTGATCCGATTTCCATTTTGAACTTTTACAAAATAACATAGTTTAGATTGAATAGGCTTGATCCGATTTCCAGTTTTGGGCGACTTTGACCGGCTTTTTAGGTGTCAGGTTTTTAGACTAAATCAAACTGGACCATTGGTTAATTCTCAATTTTATCAATTTGACCGGCTAGTCTAATTTGGTTCTGAAAATACGGATTTGAACTTAACAAATATAAGAGACTAAAACCTAAAAAAATTATTTAAAAAAAATTCAAAGTATGTATTACTATTATTTACAATAATATGTATCTATTTGAGGAAATATTTTATTTTTTTAATTTATTTCTATATTTTATGCATAAATTTATTGATATAAAATAAGAAACTTTATTTTTTTTGTTATTTAAATAATCTTTAAATCCTAATATAAAGTTAATTTAAATAAAAATATTAATTTGGACTAATATATAACTTCTCAAAAACGTTTAAGGGCCAATTAAACTTTTATCTGTTAAAAAACTATTATGAAATACTTATAATAGTTTGATAACTTTCATAATAAAAAAATTAGTTATATAACCATTATAGAATTTGAGTTATTGTTTGATGACTAATGGTGCAAATTATCCTGGAATCCATAATAGGAGGACAATAAATATGTTTTTGGCTAAAGTACCAAATACGTCCTTGAACTTGTCTCAAAATGATAATAAATGACAAAATGAACTTTTTCGTAAACTTTACCTCCAAACTTATATTATTTCGTCAAAATTACCTTTTAGCAGTACTTTTATACACCATTATACTCCTATTTGACACATTTTTCTGTATATTTGCTGCAATTGAGTAAATAAGCAGAATTATTACTCCACGAAGATATCATTGTGTCAAAGTGAAATTATGTTTTTGATATTTGGGGATTCAAAGATTTTGGAATTTGGAAAAATTTGTATTTTTGTCGAAGTACATCTAACTCTGATTCTCTTAAATGCATTTGTTGACTGCGTAATTCTGCTTATTCATCCAACTACAGCAGATATATGAAGAAATGAGCTAAATAAAAGTATAATAGTATGTAAAAGTACTAATAAAGGGTAATTTTGATGAAATAATACAAGTTTAAGGGTAAATTTGATGAAATAGTTCATTTTGTCCTTTATTGTCACTTAAAAATAAGTTGAAGAGTGTATTTGATACTTTAACCATATGTTATTATATGATGATTCTTGGGTTATGAGCAAAATCTAAATTTACATTGAAGGTGGGCTCAGTGTATAATGATAATATCACACACAATACTGAATGTATCTAAGAATAATGACTGGAAGACTTTATCGAGCTCATGTAGTTGTAGATACGCCTCAGGTTATGAAGCCTATGCTTGTTGCCATACTTTAATAACAAAGTTGAGAGTGCTTGTTAATAGTCTTTTATGAGATGGGAGAGTTTGAAATATATAGGTGAGGACTTAAATGCAAGTGTTGGTATAGGCAATATGGGTTTAGTGAATGTAAGAGTATGAATTAGGGTAAAGGTTTACGTAGAGGGAACTTTAAATTAATGCATATCAAGAGAAAATATAGGAGTGCAAATTATATGAGGAGTTAGAATTGAATGTGGAATGCCAATCTAATTATGGAAATGACAAATTGTTTATTCATGGAAAAAAGAAAGAACATTATAGTAACAAACTAACAATCCAAATTATAGATGGAGTTTATTGTGGTAAGGAAGGATGATAAGGAAGATGAGGGTGACATTGGACATTAGCTTCTTAGTCAAGAAAATGAGAAAGTTGGAAGTAATATGGGAGATGATTCAGTGATGTAAGTATATTAAGTGCAAAAGTACCAATAATGACTCTAGGATCTTAGAAGCATTGAAGAATTGTTAGGGATTTGGAACATCAAATGCTATGATGAAGAAAATAAGGGGGGGTAGCATACAATCCTACTGTTCCATGCCATCATTTGTGTTTGGTATGGTACGTAAGAGTGAAACTCAAATTATAGAAGCTTGCACCAAATATGCAATTGGTAGAGGAGTTAATGTTGGTTCTGAGAAAAATCTCTAAGTAATAAAGAGCAAGCTGTAAGTTTGAACACTAACTGTAATATCCCTATCCATATTCATTAGCATTATTACATGAACATATTCATTGCATAAATGATTTGCAATCCTACATGAACATCTGCAATAGATAAATGATCATTTAGATATGTGAATTGGATAAGCATGATGATGACACTTGCACAATTGCATTTGGGACACTTGAACATATATGTAATGTTTGTATAGTTGCATGGCAAATTATCTTATGTTGTATGCATGTTATAACATAATAAATAATGGTGTTTTAGAGCTTATTTAAAAGTATAAGAATCATATGGGGATTAGGAGATGGATGGAGATGATGAAGGAACGAAGAGGGACTAAAAGAGGAAAAGTGAACTTCTAACCAGTGAAAGTGAAACACCATGATTTTGTCTTGTTAAAATAGGTTTGCAGGTGGAATTTTTCATCATTTAGGATCAAAATAGAAAGGTTAAATATAAGGGGCAGTAGAAAAAAGAGAGAGCTAAGGAATAAAGAAAGAAAGGAGGAAGAAGAAGAAGAAGGAGAGGGAGAAGAGTGAGCTGCCTAGGAAGGATTCCTATGTTTTTCTAGTTCTGAAAATTAGGTAAGTTAATTTATCTTCTTCCCATATGAAATTATTCCCTCATGACATGTTAATAAAGCATGGTTAGTAAGAATTATGGAGTATTTGAGGTAGAGCTCATGTATGAAAGTTGAAATTCAAGAGAAACAATAGCTGATTATGTTGGTTTTGTTGTTAGAGCAGAATTTTTTACCACTAATTCATAACCCTATAAGCGGAAGTAGGGAAAGTGAAAATATGAAAGTTGTAGCTTTATGCCCCATATAGATTCACATAAAACAGTTTTGCTCAATTTGGTGTGTTTGAGGAGATATGGCTCCTTCAATAGGGCTGACTCATAACCAATCGAAATCACCTCAGTCTTTCTATTTTCTTATATTTTGAACACCTTATGTTATGATTTAGACAAAGTGCAAAACATGAAATTTTTAGGGTTATATCCCTTCTAAATACTTGTAAATTAGGTTTGCTTAATTTATTATGTGGGAAGAGATATGGTTTATTGATTGTGACTAACCTTAAACCCAATTAAACTTTATCAGTTTTTTAATTCTGTTTTTCAAGAATTTGATGGACATAGAATCTGAATTTGATGATGTGAAAAACTTGAAAGTTGTATATTTATGTTGTATCTACATTCCGATGAAATATTTTTGCCAAATTTATTTTGTTTAATGAGATATTTCCCCTTCATCCTGACTGATTGTCAACTTATTGAAACCTTGCTCACCCTAACATTGGTCATTTGTTTCGGTGGCTTTATAAACTGAATTAGACAATGAGTAACCATGAAAAATGTTCCTTTATGTGTTTTGTAACTTTTTGTAAATTTGTTTTGTAATTGGATTGGTTCAATTTGATATATGCCCAAGATTGTAAGACCTACTTAGACTAATATAACATTGAAACAGGGTAAAATTCTAAAATTCATCAAATTTTATGTCTTATGTTGACCTGAAATTTGATTATGTTGTATCATTATGTGTCTAGTTTATTTTAAAGAAAGAATCAAATAATTAGGATAAGTATATCTAGAGTTAATATTTTGAGAGTATAGCAAGGTCAAGCTACCATATAAGGAAAATATGCATAAACACTAGGTCCACTTGCATGGATAATGACATAATTGCATACCAAACATTCATAATCATTTTGGCATACTTATAACCATGTATGTATCAAATGTTAGGATCTCAACACTTTGAGGAAGCCCAAGAGAAAGAAATAAACCTACCATAAAAGTTGGTCATATCAAAAGGTAAGTACAAGCCATAACTAGATTCTAATGTGTATGTGTGATGATTCTATGATATGGTTGTGTTCTATTACATATATATGTGAGTGAATTATGACATTTTACATATGAATACAAGTCAAGTGAGAATCATATGCTCTTAAGGATTACTTGGTATGCCATTGTGAATGAACACTTGCATATGGGACTAAAAGGATATTGTGACCGGCTTGTCAGACATTTGCAAATCACTTCGAAAAATGGACAAATATGTCCTATTGGCACATGTTATTGATCAAATGATTCACTTGTTATATGTTGGCCAGTAAACTCAAATGTCATTTGAATCACATGAATTCCTATGAGTGGTGTTTGCCTTGCAAGGTCATGACAAAAATCAATCTATTACACTTGCACTTGCATAGTCAATTGTTATACTTGTAATGTCTACTGATGACATTTGATTATTGGTTGTGCCATAAGAATCTAATTATTATTTTTATTCATTGAGTCACAACTCATCAAATCGCAATTATGTTTTTCAGATACTGAGGCATAAAGAGTTTTGCATAGAGACACATGGACCATGGGTCATCGGCTAAATTCGAACTCTCTCTCTCCTTGTGTTATGTACATATATCTAGATAGGAACTAGTTTATGGTCATTAGCCTTGAACATGAGTTAACATATGTGTACATTAAATACATGTTGGATTGAGTATGTATGATGAATAAACCTTTATGCATATGTATTTTTGGATATGAATGCCATGATTTGCAAATGAAAATGGTTGTTACACTAACCATATGAATATTTGCTTTAAATAATTTAAAAATTGGTGGTTTCATAAAGAGGTCAAACCTTACACGTGTTTTAGGGTATTTAAGAAAAAAAGAGTTATTAGCCCTAGTGCACTAAGAAGGAGGGTTGCATTGGTGGGAGATTAAAAAATTAGAGGGAAGGTTAGGTGTTTAGAGAATTGAGAAGAAGTCGAAGTAATAAAGATAAGATATTTATAGTGGTTCAGGTGTTAACAAACCCTACGTCCACTCCTCAATTCTTCACAATTGAAAATTTCACTCTACTCAAAATGGTGTTTTCAAGCTCACACCAAACTTATACAATGTGTTTTATGGCTCACACACAACCCTTATACTTTATGTTTTGGAAGCTAGGCTAACTCTCAACCTAATTACAAAGGTGTTTAATAACAAACAATCGAGACTACACAATCAAGAATAATAAGTTATGAAGCAAATTTGCAAGAGTTTGGTTACAATTAATAAAATTCTTTTTTATTTATATTTGTTTGATGGAGTATTTATAGGCAACATCCACCAAAGAGACGTTACACATAAACTATGCCTAAATCTCTAAGGTAAATGAGGCAGATTTTGCATTAAATGCCTATCAGACTGAAGCCACAGTCTTGACTGGCATTTCATGGTCGTTATTTTTCCAATTTACATTAGGAAGCTCAAAATTGAGGTAAAGAACCCCATTTTGAGTCTAATGGCTAGTCCACATGTCGATGTGCCATTAGTGCTCCAAGAAATATAGCGTTGTGTTCCACTGTTCAACCAAGAGTCACGATCGCAATTGATGCCCTTCTTGGGCGTGACTGAGACTGTGAATTCCTCTATTTGGTGAGAAGAAAACACTTTCTTTGGTTGCAATTATGACAAGTGTTTCACCCTCATGAATTTTGATATTTCAATGATTTCTTTAGACACTTGGCATATTATGGTTGCAAACTTAGTTCCCTATTTTCAGCTATGAAATTTGTGATCGCGATATAGGATGTGAACACCACCGCGAATTCCTCTATGTGATAGTCAAGTTTCCCTTAGCTAGATCAAGGCTGCAATTTCCTCCGTGAATTCTTCTGACCTAACTTCATTTGTACTTATTGCAGGGTCGCAGTCACAAATTAGAGGCTCCTAATTGCTAATTTGGATGCCTTACTCAAAGTTAGAGATTTAGATTACCATCCAACTTTCAATGAGAACCTAACTTATATATTGCAAAAACAACACTTAAAGAAAACATTAGTGTTAATTATTCTTCATTACCAACATCAAAAGAGGCCTATGACTTAGGTTTGACCAACCTAGTTCAACAATCTCTCCCTTTTTTATTTTGACAACTTAGATTGATTTTATTTAAAAACATGAATTGCATGAGTGTGAAGTTGGGATGGTTAAAGATTTAAAAACTTGTTAATCAAATAATCAAAGATTTATAAGATTGAAAAAGAATGTTCTTATTGTTATTTGCTTCCCCTCAACTTATACTTCCTTTATGTATATCCTTTTACTACTAACCTCTCTCCCCCTTTGACAAGATCACAAAGAGGGTAAATATTAGACATTGAACTAAGATGTATTGGTGTTAACTGTATGAAGCATAAATTGAGATAAAATAATCACAAAGAACAAATAAGTACAAGAACCAAATAAGAGCAATCACATAACAAACAAAGCAGTCAATTGCAAAAGATAAAAATAATAATTTATATTTATTAAAAAATGTGGGATCATAACCTTTACAAAAAAAAAAGAAAAAAATTCTAAAAACTAATAACAAACTAGAATATCAAAAAACTATCATCGTCTCCAAAATCATTGGTTTCTTCATTTGCTCCTCAACCTTGAGCTTTATTGCCCTCCTCAACCTCTTCATCATTCCCTTCTTCAGGAGTGTCCTCCTAATCCTCAAAATTTGAGAGATGGTAAGGGGTAGCACCAACTTTCTCCTGAAGATCCACCAAATCACTATAAAGGTAGGAGAAATCTTTTTTTTATCATCATCATTATCTTATCAAGCTTTCTGTTGATTGAGGAGAGAGTGATTTTAGCTTTGCGTTTAGGTTAGGGAGGTGGAATAGATTGAGCACCCTCTTTAATGACTAGCCTCTTCCTTTTTGAAGCTTAAGAAGTCTCTAACTTTTTTGCCCCAAATGCACCCAAGGTATAAGTGTATGAATTAGGGTAAATTGCCATGGCATTAATAAGGTAGGGCAAGTCTAGAAAGTCATATGATGGCAAAAACTTTTTAGTGATGAATTTTTCATTTTCCTTATTAAGAGCACCCATATAATGATAGATGATAGTTACATGAGAGGGAAGAAGAAATTGGCTCTTTGGCTTTGTACTCATGTGAAACAATTGATCCACAAGGTATCGACCGGTTTGAATTGGCTTATTTTTAGTCAAGCAGAAAAGGAAGGCTAGGTCTTTTTGGGAGACCTTCTCGTTATCATCACCCATTGTGTTAACAGAGAAGGTGATGATACAATAAAGTAGGTAGTTAGGAAAGGTTCAGATATATTTGGCTAGGGAGGTCATTGGATCATGTTTGGTCTCGATGGAAATTTCAGATCAAAACTCTAAGTAAATGATGTCAAGAGCGGAGATGATGAATGAAATGTCATCCCTCACTTGAAGGTTGAAAAGATTTGAGAGTTATTCAAAGGTAATGAAAAAAAGATCACCAAAGGCTCTAAATATCAACCCATACTGACTTGCTCTTAATTCTGCTCTTTGACTCAAGGTTACGGTGCACATGAACTCCTGCACTATCTCTTCATAGTCGAGCTCATCACGAAAAATGAACTCATTCCACCCCAAATTTGAAAGATAGATGTGGATCTCATCCTTGATCCCAAGTGACTCAAGGAGAAATGTGAAGGGAATTTTATTTACTTGGATCATCTTGGAAGAGTTAGCCTTGTACCGATCCTTTTCTTCCTTAGTGACCCCTTTCATCTTGTGAAGGGCAGGAGGAACAGATGGTTGAGCTATTACTTTTCCCTTTTCTACTCTGGAGGCTTTTTTGAGGGCCATTGTAGATGAGAGAGAGTTTGAAGAAGGTTTTAAGAGTGAGAATGAAGAGAGATGAAGAAATTTAGCAAATGTGAATTAAAACTCTATTTTAAGGGCTTAAATAGGAAAGTAAAAGGTGTAAAAATGATAACAAATGGTTAAAAATTGATATAATAAGGGGTTGCCATTGGTTGGTAGCCAAATCAGTTAAATGCATGGTAATTACTCAAATTCACAATTGTGAACAGCAAGTTGCGACCCCTTATTACAAAATATTTGAGCAACAGATAAAAAATCCTTGAGAATCGACATAGTCAATGGTCAAAACTTTGAATTTTGAGAAAATTCATGGTGGAGATAAAAAGTAGCGACCGTAAATTGATGGTTTGATAGATGGATGACAAGTACCTGTAAGTCGTGATAGTGAATCAAGGAGTAGCGACGGTAAATTACAAGGCAAGAAAAGTAACTATGAAAAGATAATATTTGACTTTCTAAGTTGTGATCCACTTAATATATTGATGCTTAATTTATGCAAATTGGCATAGAGATACATAAGCAAAGAATTAAGACGTCTAAAGAAGTCTACTACACATTCATCACATATAACAATCAATGATCCAAGAACACTGCACCACACAAGGAGTATTTTGATAAGATTAAAATTTCACTTCAGGGAGCTTCCATTAAGCATTCCCAACTCTTTTAATGAAGTTCATCCTTTTTCATTGAGAGGTTTAGTGAAAATATTCACAAGTTGATGATTAGTGTCTATAAATTCCAACACTACATCGCCATTTTGGACATGATCTCTAATAAAATGATGTCTAATATCTATAAGTTTGCTCCTAGAATGTTAAATAAGATTCTTTGAAAGATTTATTGTGCTAATGTTATCACATTTGATAGGAATGTGATCAACTTTACCATGATCTTTTAATTACTATTTCATCCAAAGAACTTGGGTGCAATAATAACTCACAATTACATATTCTACTTCGACAGTGGATAAGGCAATCAAAACTTGCTTCTTACCAAACCAATACACTAATCATTCTCCTATGAATTGGTAAGTTTCTAAAGTACTCTTTCTATCTGGAAGACTACCGACATAATCCACATTCGAATAACCTATCAAGCTAAACAATGAATCTCTAGGATACTATAAAACTAGATGCAATGTGCCATATAGATATTTGAAAATTCTTTTAACAACATTACAAATGAGATTCTTTAGGGCAAGATTGAAATCTAGCACACATGCATACATTAAACATTATATCAAGTCTTGAAGTGGTAAGATAGAGTAGAGAACCAATCATACCTCAATATCTCTTTTCATCAATCGACTTACCCTATTCATCCTTAACTAATTTGATGCTTTTACTCATTAGCATTTTTGCTACCTTGCATCCTTCCATGCCAAATTTCATAAATATATCCTTCATGCACTTGGCTTGGTTGATTAAAATCCCTTTTTTGTTTTGCTTGATTTGTAGGCCAAGAAAGAATTTAAGCTCTCTCATCATGCTCATTTCAAATTTTCCAGTCATACATTTAGCAAAATCTTTATAGAGAGATTCATTAGTAGCACCAAAAATGATATCATCTACATGTATCTGCATAATTAGTGTATCATGATTGTGTTTTTTTACAAACAAAGTTGTGTCAACCTTCTCCTTTTCAAAAGGAATGAACTTAGCCTTTCATACCAAGCTTTTGGAGCTTGTTTCAAACCATACAAGACTTTATTCAACTTAAAAACATGATTTGGAAAGACATGAGATTCAAAACCAGGAAGTTGTTCAATAAAAACTTCCTTTTTAATGACACAATTTAAAAAAAACACTTTTAACATCCATTTGGAAAAGTTTGAAATTCATGTGACATGTATAGCTAAAATAAACCTAATAGCCTCTAATCTTGCTACGAGGCATAGGTTTCATTATAATCAATGTCTTCCTCTTGGTTGTATCCCTTTGCAACCAATCTAAGCGTATTTCTAGTAATAAACCCTTGCATATCCAACTTATTCCTAAGCACCCATTTGCAACCTATAATAGGGTGTTCCTTAGGCCTAGGAACAAGTTTCCATATGTTTCTCTCAAATTGGTTGAGTTCCTCTTGCATTCCAATTGCCCAACTCCCATCATCAAGAGCCTCATCAATAGATTTTGGATCAAATTAAGAAACAAATGTAAGATTATTATCTAAAGAATTGAGTAGAAATTTAGTACTTACACCCTTAGATGTATCACGAATGATTACGTCCTTTGGGTGATGTTTGAAGAATCTCTAATCCTTAGGAAGCTCTTGATGTGGGGTTTTTACTTATTGATGTTGAGGTTCCACTTCTTCTTTTGATGACTTTCCTTCATCATGGTCTTTATCTACCTCTTTTGTGGTTGACTCTAATTCCAATTTCTCAAAGTCACTTACAAGATTATCAATAAGAGAACCTTTTCTAAGATCAAGTTTACTAGATTTATCAAACACAAAATTTATAGACTCTTCAACAACCATATAACTCTTATTAAAGACTTTATAAGCTTTGCTAGAGGTGGAATAACCTAGGAAAACACCTTTATTTGTTTTTGAATCAAATTTTTTAAGATTATCCTTGGTATTCAAGATACAACACTTGCATCCAAATACTCTTAGGTATGATAACTTAGGCTTTCTACTATTCCAAAGTTCATAATAGGTTTTATTAAGAATGGGTCTTTTGAAAACACGATTTCCAATATAACATGAATTATTGATAGTTTCAGCCTAAAAGTAATTAGGTAATAAATACTCATTGAGCATAGTTCTAGCCATCTCTACTAATGTCCTATTTTTTTCTCTCTACAAAACCATTTTATTGTGGTATTCTAGGAGTTGAAAAGTTATGAAAAATCTCATTCTCTAAGTAATAAGATTCAAAAGGTTCATTTTGAAATTCTTTTCCATGGTCACTTTTTATAGAAGAAATAAAGTAGTTATTTTCATTTTGAACTCTTTTTGTAAAAATTTTAAAAGCATCAAAAGTATTATGCTTATGAGTTAAAAAAGATATCTAAGTAAACCTGGAGTAGTTATCAAGTAGGACAAGTGCATAAAATTTTTCACCTAAAGTAACACTCCTAGTAGGTCCTATTAAGTCCATATGGATAAGTTGAAAAGGTCTATATGTACTTATAACATTTTTTGCTTTGAAAGAAGATTGATGTTGTTTTCCCATTTGACATTATCCACATGTCTTGTCTTTAGAGAACTTTAGCTTGGGAAGACCTTCTACTAGATTTCCTTTTGATAAGCTGTGTAGGAATTCCATGCTAGCATGTCCAAGTCTTCTATGCCAAAGGCAAGCTTTATTGCTAAGAGACACAAGACACTTAAAATATTGGTTAGCAAAATTGTTAAGTCAATTAGGTAGGTATTGCACTTCCTTTCACCCTTGAAGACTACATTTTTATCCACCAAAGTGGTAACTCGACATTTTCTAGGGCCAAAATTAACTTTATTACCTTTATCACATAATTGACTTACACTAAGCAAATTATGTTGTAATCCATCAACAAGTGAAACATCATCAATGAGAGAATAACCATTTTACCAATGGTGCTAATGCCAATTACTTACCCTTAGCATTGTTTCCAAATATGACATTTTCACCCTCCTTCTCTTTTAATGCCATGAATAGCTTCTTATTGCGCATCATGTGCTTTAAGCATCCACTATCCACATGTCAATCATTTGCTTCATTGGTGGCAGCCAAACAATCCTACATAACACAAATAAATCATTTTTGTTTTGGTATTTAAGCATGTTTGGGTCCTAGGGGATTAGGCATAGAAGGATCCTCCAAATTGAGGTATGCCTTCTTAATATAACAATAAGTATTGATGTGACCAAACTTTATATAATAGTGGCATTGGAGTTTATACTTATGAATCTTCCTTCTATACATGGCCTTGGTATGTGTGCGAGTTTTTCTCATACCAACATGGTGTGAATGTGGGCATGAACATGAATAGATGGGTGTTGAAGTGAATTTTCTATGTGTGTTTAGGTGAGCATGCTTTTTATTGTAAATATATGCATGATTAGTCTTCTTAGGGATAAACTTTGAGCCTTGATGTGCCTTACCTTTGCCTTTGGGCAATGGTGGCTTAGTGCTTTGAGCATTTTTCTTACCAACTACCTCAATACTAGATGTTTGAGGTGTTGAGGCTCTAATGAAGATTATAGGTGATGATGTAGATGAAGAGGCCCCATTAAAGCCTAGACCATGCCTTACTAAAGGAGGTCTTTGAGATACAATAAGTGTATCAAAAGCTTTCTTTTCCTTGTAAAAGTTAGAAATAGAATTTCTAAGCTCAATAACTTCACCCTTTAAGGATTCATTTTCCTTTTTCAAGGAGTTTAGGGATGAAGATGATTTTGAAAGACTCTTAACAGATTTTTGAGTTCTTTATTTGAAGCCCTCAATTCAATTACAAGATTGTTTAAGGATTTAAATTCATCCTCTAGCTCGAAACATTTTTTCTTGTAAGATTTCATTTGTGACTTGTATTTGTCACATCTGAAGGTGAGAACTTCCAAAAGCTCATCATCTACCTAACTCATCATATTCTTTATAAGAATGGGGAGAAGAACTTACCTTATTTGACGAATCATCTTGTGCCATGAAGCATAAGTTTGCAACTTTCTCCTCTTCATCCTCCTCACTTGAGTTGTCATCTCAAGTGGCTTTGAAGCTTTTCATTTTCTTTTTATCCCATTTCTTCTGCTTCTTCTTCAGTTTAGGGCAGTCATACTTGATATGGCCTAGTTTGCCACGTTCATAGCATGTAACATCACCTAATCTTTCCTTGCAGTTTAAAGTTACTTTCTTAAAGCTTCTTCTTTCTTTTCTTCTCTTTATCAGCTCTTTTGTTCTTTTTGACAGCATGGCTAGCTCCTCCTCTTCTTTGTCACTTTCCTTGTCACTTGAGGCCACCTCAACTTAATTTTCCTTAGATGAAGATTTGAGAGCCAAGGTTCTTCTTTATGGGTTTTCTGATTTGTCTCCTTATCCTCTCATCTTCTTCATTTCTTCATCCTTCTTCAAGGATATCTCATGAGTTAAAAGCTTGCCTATTAGAACATCAGTTCGCACCTTTCCAATCTTCAAATTTGACTCTTGGATGCTGCAGATCCTGGCACTAAACTTTTCAAGAGGTAAAGATTTAAGGATTTTTAAATTTACCTAACGATTGGTAAGAATTCTTCCAAACTTCTTCATGTTTGTGACAATTGTAAGGAGCCTATTCATCATATTTGTGATGCTTTCATTCTCTTTCATCATAAATAGCTTCCATTCAGTCACATACATTTCAAGCCTACTAGACTTCACCAAAGTAGTGCCTTCATGGTAGTTTTCCAAGGCTTTCCAAATCCCATGAGTTGTGACGTAATGTTAGACCTTTCTAATTTCTTCTCTTAAGAGAGAACTTGGAAGGATTGTCATATCTTTTTATATCTTCCATCGGATCTCCTATGAGCTTCAACCCACTCTTCTTTTAGGATCAATCCTTTACTTTCATCCACCGCCTTAGTAGGTGGCTTCCATTCTTTAACTACAATGTCCCAAAGATCCACCATAATGTTATCCAAGTAAATTTTCATCCAATACTTCCAATGAGTATAGGATGAAAATAGCTCCCATTCAGTCACATACATTTCAAGCCTACTAGACTTTAACAAAGTAGTGCCTTCATGGTAGTTTTCCAAGGCTTTCCAAATCCCATAAGCTGTGAGACAATGTTAGACCCTTCCAATTTCTTCTCTTAAGAGAGAACTTGAAAGGATTGTCATATCTCTTTTATTTCTTCCATCGGATCTCCTATGAGCTTCAATCCACTCTTCTCTTAGGATCAATTCTTCACTTCCATCCACCACCTTAGTAGGTGGCTTCCATTCTTTAGCTATAATGTCCCAAAGATCCACCACAACGCTATCCAAGTAAATTTTCATCCTACACTTTCAATGAGTATAGTCAGATCCATCAAAATAAGGATTAAGATAGGTGTGGATTCCTTCTTGTGTCATAATCTTTTCTCACACAATTAAGCTTTGAAATGAGACGAAGCTCTGATACCACTTGTTAGCCCTAATGCACTAAGAAGGGGGGTTAAATTAGTGGGAGATAAAAAAAATTAGAGGGAAGGTTAGGTGTTTAGAGATTTTAGAAGAAGTAGAAGTAATAAAGACAAGATATTTACAGTGGTTCAAGTGTTAACAAACCCTACAACCACTCCCCAATTCTTCATAATTGGGAATTTCACTCAACTCAAAATGGTGTTTCCAAACTCAGACCAAAGTTGTACAATTTGTTTTATGGCTCACACCAAACCTTACTCAAGTGTTTAGACAAGCTCACACTTCAACCTTTACAAGAGTTTGGAAGCTAGACTAACTCTCAACCTAATTACAAAGATGTTTGATGCTAACACCAAATAATCAAGACTACATAATCAAGAATAAGTTATGAAGCAAATTTGCAAGAGTTTGGTTACAATTAATGAAATTCTCTTTTATTTACATTTGTTTGGTGAAGTATTTATAGGCAACGTCCATTAAAGGGACATTACACACAAACTATGCCCAAATCTTTAAGGTAAGCTAGGTAGATTTTGTATTAAATGTCTGTCATATTGAAGTCACAGTCGTGATTACCAATTTACACTGGGAAGCTCAAAATCTCGGCAAAGAACCTTGTTTTGTGTCTAACAGTTAGTCCACATATCGATGTGCCATTGATGCTCCAAGAAATATACTCATTGTGTTCCACTGTTCAATTAAAAGTCGCGGTCGCGATTGATGTCCTTCTTTGGCAACACTGAGACCGCAAAATCTTCTGTTTGGTGAGGAGAAAACACTTTCTTTGCTTGCAGTCATGACAGGTGCTTCGCTCTCGCTAATTTTGTTATTCCAACGGTTGTTTGGGACGCTTGGGTGCTGTGATTGCAGACTTAGTTTCCTTATTTTCAGCAATGAAATTCGCAGTCATAACATAAGACATGAACACCACCCCGAATTCCTCTGTGTGACAGTCAAGTTTCCCTTGGCTAGATCACTGCTGCTATTTTCTCTGTGAATTCTTCTAGTCTAACTTCATCCATCCTTATTGCAAGGTCATGATCGTAAATTAGGGGATCCTGATTACGAATTTGGATATCTTATTCCATCCAACTTCCAAATGGGAACCTAGCTTATATACTGCAAAAATGACATTTAAACAAAATATTAGTGTCAATCAATCTTCATTGTCAAGATCATAAAAGGCCTATGACTTAGGTTTGGCCAACCTAGTCCAACAAGAGTGACTATAAATTATTTAGTAAACTATTTTAGAGGAGAGATACCAAGATCAAATTAAAAATCTAAATAAGAACTAAGTGTCAATGTGATTGAATATTTACAAAATAGAAAGAAATAGTTGTGGCTTGACTACAAGGAAATTACAGGGTACAACATGCTAAATATTATGTTATTATTATGCATATGTTGAGATTACAAACCTTGTAAGCACACTTGAAGTATTCATCAAGCCTAGAGCCAAGAAATTTTTAGCTTTTTTTTTTTTTTGTATTAAACATGGTTATAGGCCAATTATTGGAGTTCATAGATTTTTTAAGACTAAATGTGAAGGTGAACTCTTGATTGCAATACGCAAAGATGCAAACAATAAACAATTTTCAATTGCTTTGGCAATGGTGAGGATAAAAGACACTGATAGTATCTTCAATCCACTCTTTGTTTAAGCTAAACTCTTTATTATAAAGAGTGGTTAAAGAAATAAGACTTCAATCCGCTCTCTAACTCCAAATTATAGACTAGAGATTGAGTTTGACTTTTTATATGTAGAGAGCTTAAATTTACTCTCCATATAAAAATATAATCAATACAATTCAATTTTTCATACATTTCAATAATTGTTGTTTTATTTTCTATTGACTTTTTTTTGGAAAACTTTGTTCTCTCTATTCCCACAAATTAACATTAAATGTTTTTGTGGGATAAAACAAAATAAAGAGTGAAAAATAAAGAGTCTATTACATTTAAATAAATTTGTTTGCTCTTTACATTTAAAAATTTCTTAAAATATTCTTGATTACTCAAAATATGTTCATTATTTTAAAGAGTATCATTGGAGATGCTTTAACACTTGGACTTAATTCTTTCAAATATTAAATAAATATTAATTCTTTCAAATTTTAAAGAAATATCAATGATGAAAAGACACGATAATCATGTTTTATGCAAATGATAATGATCACTTCTATTTTGTTACATTGTTATATTGTCGAATGCTTATGTATTGATTAATTTCATTTGAAATGTTGCTATGAAGATAGAGTTTTCTTCCATTTAGAATTAGTGGTGCTTTACATATCTCTTTGATCTTGCTAAAGTAGGAGAGGATTAGAGTTTTCAAGGAAGTTTTGGATTTGTGCAATATGCTCAAATTGACAATATTATTAACATCAACGTTATACATGAACTAGAGGTGGTAGTTTCTGATCCAATTCGAAAATCCAACCCAAACCTATCCAAAAAAAAAGCAACTCGAATCTGACCTTGACCTTGGGGTAAACCTGAAATGACATGAAAATTTTTGGATCAGATTGGGTTAAGTAATAGTCAACCCAACAGGCCAAGTCAAAACTGACCCGAATGGGTTAACCTGTGACTCGACTTAATTAATCCGATAACAATATAAAAAAGAAAAATTTTATTACTAAATATATAAAAGGTAGAATAATTAAAATAGAAAGAATGAAATTTATTTCAAAAAATATTTAAATTATTTAATTAAATTCAAATTTAAATTTAACTTTTGTATTTTTATTTAAAATATAATGAAATTTGTATATTCTAATAAAATTATTATTTTTAATGTGGTTTTTTATGTGCCTAAATTATAATTTATTATTTATTATGATAATATAATTTATTATTTATTATGATAATATAATTTATTATTTATTATGATAAATTATTAAGTAATAATAAAAATTATTTACTGTGATAAAACAATTTTATCATAAATTTTTAAATTATTTAATACAATGGTAAATATTATTATGACAATATTACTTCTCCTTATATGTAATTTGGTAAACACTATATTGTGATAAAATATTATAATGAAAGAGTGTATATCATAATTTATCTTATATACTCATTTATTATGATAAAAAAAAATTTAGCTAAAAACTTATAGGTTCAATGATTAAGAAAATTCAAACATTTTTGCGAATTTTCAATTATATCTAAAATTTCTAATTGAGTCAATTACACCCTAATTTGATAAACTGGATTCAATTATACACAAGTCAAAATCATATTTAATAAAGTGTATATTTAAACTCAATTAACCCTTATATTTTATCAATTAGTTCAATTAAATTTAAATAAGATAATATTTAAAATTAATTTAAATATTTAAATCTTACTAAGATAATATTTTTATTTTTACTCAATTTAAATATTTTTTCACAAAAATATCAAAATTTTGTTTTTATTTTAGCTGATAAATAAATAATTTTACACTAATTTATGCTTTAAAATTATAAATTTAATTTTTATATATTTTAAAAATAAATTAATAAATACTTAATTTTTATTTTAAAGATAAATTTTTTGAGAATGTTCATATTCATATCATGTAATTGATTTTTTAAAATATATCTTAAAAATTTTTATTTTAAGTGGTTTAAATAATTTTTTATTTAAAATATATAAATTAATTTTTGAACGAGAGAAGGAAAGAAATTTTTTAAAATGAAAGATTGAGAACTTTATAAATTATAAATTTAAATTTCAAAAAATTTTGAATTTTTTAAATTTAAATATAAAATTATCAAAAAATATATAATAAATTTAATTTAATTAAAAAATGAGATTAACTTGAATAAAATAAAAGTATCATCTTAATGAAGCTCATGTAATTGATTTTTTAAAATATTTTTTAAAATTTTTTAAATTAAATAATTTATTTTTTAAAATATAAAAATTAAACTTTTAAAGGGAGGTTAAAAGAAAATGTTTTTTTAAATAAGATACTGAAAAATTTTATGAATTATAAATTTAAAATTTAGAAATTTATAGATTTAAATAGAAAATTAAAAATTTTCATATTAAAGTATATAATAATTTATTTAAGAAAAAAAGGATTAAATTGAATATAAAATAAAAGTATAATCTTAATTAAGTTCATGTAAATAATTTGAAAAATATTTTTTAAAATTTTATTTAAATAGTTTAAATAATTATATTTTAAGAAGAGATTGAGAGATTTTATGAATTATAAATTTAAATTTTAAAATTTTTATTTTTAAATTAAATATAAAATTAAAATTCATCATCTAAAAATATAAAATAAATTTAATTAAGAAAAAATGAGATTAAATTGAATAAAAAAATAAAAATATCATCTTAATTATACTCATGTGGTTGATTTTTTAAATATTTCTTATAAATTTGTATTTGAATAGTTTATAATTTAATTATTTAAATATAAAATTAATTTTTAAGAAAATTGAGAAAATTTTTTTAAAAAAAATTAGAGTTTGAGAGATTTTGTGAATTATAATTTAAATTTTAAATTTAAATATTAAATTAAAATTTATCAAATTAAAATTCATCATATAGAAGTACATAATAAATTTAATTAACTAAAAATAAGATTAAATAAAATAAAAATAAAAGTAGTATATTAATTATATTGTAAACTTAATTTTTAGGTTTAATCAAACTAATTGAAAAAGTACAAGAGTCAATTAAGTCTAAATGTATTTTACTAAATTCTAATTTTGATTTGACATATAATTAAAATTAATTTGTCAAAAAGTGTAATTAACTCAATTAGAAGTTTTGGATACAATATAAAATTGCATAAAAGCTTCAGTTTTTTAGTAATTAAGCTAAATTTTTATTATACTTTTTTTAAATGATTGAATATATAAAAAATTATCACAATTTTATTTTTTTATAATAATTATAATAAATTTGATTTTTGTCAATATAAAATCACATATTAAGACAAATCTAATTTTATCACATAAATTTTTGTCATAATACACAAATTTTTTTTATAATGAATGATTTTCTATCATTGAACATTATATGTTTGTTTATAAATAAATTTAAATTATGATATATAACTTGAATATAATTTTATGTGGACTTAATTCATTTGTTTTCATTATATAGTCATTATGGTTTAAAAAATAAATTATATTTAATTTATTAAGCATTTAAATAAAAATAAAAAAATTTAATCAAGTTTCATTTTATATAAAATCTATCTTACTAAAAATAATTTTTAAGAAAAAATTATTATTTTTCACTTAACAAATTATGAGAAAATATTATATAAATAATAAAAATTTAAATTGACATTTTAAAATTGAATAATAAATAATCCAATCCAAAATATCTATTTTAAAAGTAAACACGAACCCAATCTGAAATCATTTTTATGTGAACAATTCGGTAGATGACCTGAACTTGTCTAAAACTCGAGGCAACCCAAACCTGACTCAATCCATTTGTCACCTCTAACATCAACTAATATGAATCAATTTAAGATAATTAAACCAGTAGCAGAGAATGAAAAAAAAAAAGTGATATTTTTATAAATTAATAGTCGAACTTAGTAAAAATTTAATTTCTATATACTATAACAACAAAATGGATCCGATTGAATATTTTATTATGACCATATTTAGGTTTGGTGCAACTGAAGCCAACTTCCATTTGACGCACGAGAGTAACTCACAGAAACTGATTTAACACTAAACTACTAGCTCAAGCTCAATAATATATTGTTGTTGGCACTAATATTTTTGGCAAGGTCAAGTCTAATTCTTTTTAAGCGAGTGATTAGAGATGATGTCGCAGAGCTTAAATTCTGGATTCCATACCCATCAAGTGCAGTAAAATTTTCTCACCTTCTATATGAATGACTTGATAGGTGACCTGAACCTATTTAAAATTCGAGGCAATTCAAATATGACCCAACTCATTTGTTACCTCTAATATCAACTATTATGAATCAATTTAAGACAATTAAACCACTAGCAGAAAAGAACAAAAAAAAAGGTGATATTTTTATAAATTAATAGTCTAACTTAGTAAAAATCTAATTTCTATATACTATAACAACAAATTGGATCCGATTGAATATTTTTACTATGACCATATTTAGGTTTGGTGCAACTGAAACCAACTTCCATTTGACGCACGAGAGAAATTCACAGAAACTGATTTAACACTAAACTACTAGCTCAAGCTCAATAATATATTGTTATTGGTACTAATGTTTTTGGCAAGTTCAAGTAGAATTCTTTTTAAGCGAGTGATTAGGGATGATGTCCCAGAGTTAAATTCTCGATTCAATACCCATCAAGTGCGATAAAATTTTCTCTCATTCTAGTAACACTGACAACGAACCTGTTGTGTTTCTCTAGAGACATTTAACACATGACATATGCCAAAAAAAAAAAAAAGGTACAACTAGAGAGTCAAAAAAAAAAAAAAAACCAAATCTGGCTGTTGCAAATGGACCATAGTTGTCGTGGCAATGACCAAAAATCAGCAAACAAGATTTCCACGTTTCTGAGCTGTCCGTATAGTGAAAATTTTTTGCCACGTGTTGCCTGTCCATGGGCAGGTCAAGACCTTTGATAAGAACAAAAAAATCCATGGCTATACCTACACCTGGCCGGGACAGGAACAGAAAGAAAAAACCACAACCTATTAGCCCCCAACTTCATATCTAATTTCTGTTGGACGTTATTTAACTGTTTTCTTTTTCTGGGTAATTCAGATTTTCCCTCCACCATGTCAGAAATGAAATAATTGATACAAGATTTCTTTCTTATTTCTTGTTTGCTTGTTATCCAAGCAAAGGTAACCACCACGCAAAGTTTTAACTTTTAACCATTGCCATTCATTAAATAACATAAAAATACCATCTTTTTCCATTAGTTCTTAGAATCCTGTGATTGATGGTTTCCTATTTTGGTGCGTATAGGTATAGAAAGGCAGATGTGTTTATGGGTGGTGGAAGAAAAAATGAGTTTTTCTATGAAGAAAAAAATGATGAGATGAAGTGAGGTGAAAAGAGGACTCCACACTTCACCTTCATCAGTTCCTCTCTCTCCTCTCTATCCCTTATCTCAGCTTCCTTTTGTCTCTTCTGTTGTTTTTGTTATTAGTTTTTTTTTCCCATATTTCGGTGGCAGATCTCGAGTTTGTTGGGTGCACCCAATCGTGCTTCAATCCCAACTAACCAAGATCTGTTTCATCTAACCCAACTTATTATTTGTGTTGAAAGATTGGTTCTTGTGTTATATTTTGGTTTTACCAAAGTTGAGATATTTGGAGATATGGGTCTCTGTATCTAGACCTGTCCATCCCATTCTTTTGTCTTGTGATTTCCAGGTGTCACAGACCCATATCAGATCTGAAGATCCCACCACCACCTCATTGGCTCCTTTCTCCTTCAACTGGGTTCATCCAATACCTACTAGCGCCATCCTCTCAATTGTCCTTGTTCTTGTAAAAGCTTCCACCTTTCCGTGAATGACACCTGTTGAGGTTGTCTGTACTGCCCAGCATATTACCACCATTAATTTTTATGTTACTGTTTTAAGTATTCTTAATGGGGTTATAATTTGGTTACGTCTTTACCAAGTGAATTTGTTCTTTGCTGTGTTTAGCAGCAGATCAGTGCTCTCTTTTATTGATTCTTAATTAGACTTTTGAGGAGGAGGCCCACTGCTGGGGCTTTGTGGGGTTTAGTGGGCTTTCTTATAGCGAATAAGAACCCATTTATTGAGAGTTTTCTTAAAAAAAAATTTTCTTGAAGATCCCACTTTTGTTATATTTTATTTTTTAAAGGTGGGGTGTGGTTGAGGTGGTAGACGGTAGAAGAGGAAGAAGACAATTGGTATATCCTCTTTCTCTTTCTAACATTGCATTTTTTCTACAATTGGTTCCTCTATTTGATCATCTCCCACTTTTTATGCTCAGTTATGCCAAACTTGAATTTGACCCGTAAATAGAACTTCCCATTTCTTTTTTCTTTTTTTTTTCTGAAGAAAAAAAATTCTATAAATGTTACTTTACTTCTTGATCACTTGTTTCTCCTTCATCTTTTTAAAGTCCCTACCTCTCAAGCCACTTCCTTCATGGGCAAGTGAGGTGAGATTGTTGTTACTTTGGTTTTGGAAAGAGTTGTTTTTATTTTCTAATATTGGGTCTTTAAAGAATACCCTTTTCACAACTGCATACATCCATCCAAATATGTCCACCAAGAAAATGACCCCAACTTCAAATGGAAAGCTAGAAAATCTTGTTCTTGATGATGATGATGAGACTATTGTAGAAGGAATGTCAATCTTGGACTTACCAGAATTGGCCTTGGACTGCATTCTTGAAAGGCTACCACCTGCAGGGCTATGTAGCATGGCTGGTGTGTGTACTTCTTTAAGGGAAAGATGTATAAGTGATCATTTATGGGAAAGGCATATGAAGCACAAATGGGGTAGGATTATTGGTCCTGCTGCCTATAGAGAGTGGCAATTTTATATAGCTTCACGCAAGGATATTGGCAGCTGCAGAGAGGGCAAGCAAAAAAGATTGATGAAGCTTTTATCTATTGTTTGGCCTTTTTCTTGGATGAATTCAAAGGTTGATGGTACTGATTCCCAGCAGAAGAGTTCTTTGCCTGTTAATTCTATCATGTCCTGGTACCTTGCCCTTGAGACTGGCCGGTTCCGGTTCCCTGCTCAGGTCTACAATCGTGAGGTATTAATCTTCTAATTTATGATTTACCTATACCAGAACTTAAAGTTCATCAATTTTTATTTCCTCAAGACTGCATATTCAATTAAATGATCTGTGAATTTCATTGCCACTAACAACTTCTGCTTGTGCCTGATTGCAGAATGGGCATGCTGGGTTCATGTTATCTTGCTACGATGCTGATCTTAGCTATGATCCCCGGACCGATACATTTCAAGCTAGGTAATGGAGGATATGCTGTCTTTTCTAGTGTCATCACTATATATTGATGTTTGAATAGTGAATGAAGAAACGAGTAGCAATATGAATAATTTGATCTAGTGGAGTGACTTTTATACGGTTGCCCATTTCAGGTACCCACCACATGGTGTGATAGCAAATGCAACAGAAACTGCTGTGCCTTGGGAAAGACTTAGAGCACCACCTGTTGAAACTTCTCCACATGATCTGCATATCTCGGATTGCTTGAACGATTTATGCCCCGGTGATCATATTGAGATTCAATGGAGAAGAAACAAAGGAATCCCTTATGGTTAGTTCTTACTACCTTTATCCAATCTGAAGAATTTCATTAATGTTTTAATCTATCAGAGTATATTAACTCATAGGTGTTTGCTTGAAAATGGACTGTTTTCTGCTTTTCTTGAGTTGATTTTTTGAATAAAAAATTTTTCACAATTGGTTGGCTAAGTTTTTAAACATGAACAAAATGTCAATGATTACCCATCTTCACAATTTTTTCTTAGATTTTGTGGAACCAATATAAATATAGTTGTTCCACTTCAAAATAATCTCTATGACAGAAGACCAATTCAATCTTAATCATCGCATCATTGACTGGAAAAATAAAATAGATGGAGACAAATGATTTTATATTGTTGAACTCTAACATCTATGAAACTTTTTTTTTTCCATACAAAATACTCTTCTTGTCAGCAAGAACAAGAGACAGGATAGGACCAATTTATATATATATATATATATATATATATATATGTATAATGGAATTTATTACTAAAACTTGCAGCAGTTGATTGTTTTGATTAAACATGCCATGTATGCATTTGCAGGTTGGTGGTATGGTGTTGTAGGTCACTTGGACTCATGTGATGGGAATGGAAATTATTGCAGGTGTCATGATAGTGGTGAGTTCATTTTTTCTTTAATTTCTTCTTTCAACTTTTACTTTATGCTCCATGGGATTCCCCAATCCAATTAGATAAGAGAAAAGAAAGCTATATTTAGGGAATCTAACCACACATTATGTCTCTAAACCCAATTATACAATGTTCCTCTGGTTCCATGTCTAGTAACATTTTACAAGAAAGAAGCCAGACATTTTGGAAGCAGAAAGAAAGAGAGTTTTAAAATGAAGTATTCTTGATGATATTTCTCATGTTCAGGAAAAGATACCAAAACATCTTTCCTCTTAAAATGTGGATGAGATGAATGTACAGTTTACTTTCACAAATTAGACCCATTTTTAGGCTAGTCTTTTTCTTGAACCCTATTTTTTTCAATATGTGGACCACAAAGTGATGCCATTTGATAGGTCCCCTAGACAAATCCCTGTCAGTATGTCATACCTTCCACCAACATAGTGATAACCTTTGTCTCAGTTTAATATTTATGGCCAACCTCATTGAAAGAACATAGTGTCTCTCATAGTCCTCCATTTGTCTGCTAAGTAGGAATCTTTTTCCTATGTGGGGGTGGCAATCCTTATTATAAGCTTCAAAATCCTTCATTCATTTTTCTGTCTTCTTTGCTACATAATGGACTCAATTATCTTTTAAGCAAACTGCATCCACTAGTCAAGTTACATCACTAAAAGGGACCCTTTCTTTCTCATTTGCTACTTGCACTTGACAAAAAGAGAATATGATCCTGTACAATTTGTGTTGTCAAGTTCTTAATGTAAGTATGAATCCCATTAATCTCTTATGGCTTTGGTTAGATGAATCAATTTTCACTTGTTTGAAACCTAGGAACTTCAGGCTCAATCCAAAAAAAAAAAAAAGGAATAACACCATTTGTTAAGTGATAATTATTTTTACCTTTTCTGTCATGTCCATGATGTATAGACCAAAATTTTATTTGTGGACTTAGGTTTCATTTGAAAACCCAGATTTTGAAAGAATTCAAGAAAAAAATTGGAATTCTATTTTAAGTCCATAGTTTGGAAATATTATATTTAAAAGAATTCAATTCTTTCATTTTAGAAAAGAGACGACTTGATATATATATATATATATATCAAGTCGTCTCTTTTCTAAAATGAAAGAATATATATATATAAGAATTTTTTTATAATTCTATTAATTTAAGATTTATTCTAAATAAAAAAAAAAAACTCTATTACTAAAGTGAATGAATTTTATTAATAGAATTGAATTCTTTTCTTTTCTTTTCTCTCACATGATTTGTTTCAAAAGGGACTTTAGTCTAGAATATGTAAATCGTATGTTCCATTTTGGTTAGCTCTCTGTAAGGTTCTATATGTCAGTGGGCTCACTTTGTTAGAATTGAGAAATAATATCAATTCATCTTTTATTCATTTTCTATTGTCTTTTAGTTTACCAGCTTTCCTGGTGTTGACATAAAATTTTTGTAATCTTGTGTCACCAAAGCACTCAGAGGAAAGATTAAGATACATTCATACAACAAAAACATATTGAAAGATAATAAGAATTAAAGAAGGAATTTTGAAACATCCAAATATCTCCTTCTCCTTTGCTTGCAAAATTATGGATCAGTTTACATACTGCTTAGGAAGTTTATCTTAAATTTGGTTTTCTTTGGTAACCTGTTATTTGTAGCAGAGGAAAAACATTTTTGAGAAAACTTCTTCAATAGGACTTATAAATTGGGAAATACTTTTATGGGATTGCATCCATACGACCAAAAAAAAAAAAGAAAACACTGAATAATTTGCTATTGAATGTTATCGATAGCGAAAGTGCTGAATTCTGGTCATAAGCAACATGACAGTGTTTGATTTGTTCTTACAGTGTGTACAGTTGAAATTTATCTGAGCATATCCTTCGTTTAGTTCCTAATATTAAATTTGTGCTGACAGACACTATCGTACTGGAGTTCCATCAGTACACGCGTGGCTCACGATGGAGATGCATGACAATCAACAGGAAAGATCATCGTGAAGAGGGGAATGAGGCAAATGGATTCTATGGAGGAATCAGAAAACTGAATGGCAATGAAGAAATTTCCAGGTGGAATCAGCTTTGGCCTAATGATGTCTTGGAATAGACTTTTTCAAGCCTAAGTATTAGTCACTGAAGCCTCTATTATTCGTTCCACAGAATCCAATTTTTCAATTGACTGTTCTATAAAGACAACTTATAAAAGTTGTAGGCTTCTGATTCAATTGCATGAATGGTGGAGGTCATGTTCATTTGTTTTTCATTTTTTTTTTTTTCGAGGCAGGATTTCATGGCCATTTCGTGTGATCCTGATCCATGTAAAATGTCTCCCAATTTCATGTACAACGTTCATGACATGATATATAAAATATAAGGATTTCACTTGGCAAGCTCTTAGAAGTTCTCTAATAGAGTTCCACTACCAATTTGATCTTTATCCCACACAACTCTATGATCTTGAATTTTCGGTGCTTTCCCGTTCACCTGGCAGTTGGCACTAATGATGGCCAGACTTGAAGTATGTGAAGCAAAATGCATCCCGATTTTAATGGACACAATTGCAGATTAGGAGAGGATAAAGCATGTGATAGATTAGCCTGTTACTGCATCTTAAAGTTTCATGCAAATTCAATTGCCTAATAACAAAGAAGACTGGATTTACGCAACTTTGACGCTTTATCAATATTATAAGGAGTTTTTTTTTTTTTTTTGGGTGGGGGGTGAAGGAGAGGGTTAATTTTTTGAGTGTATTAGGGACAACATTGGAGTTGTCGATTAGTTGAAGGAAGGGAGAATAAGATGGTTTGGGCATTATGGTTCTAGACGGATTAGTAAAATCATTAAAATAGACATAAGAGATAAACCTAAACTCACAAGCATAAAAGTAATTCAAAATGATTTAGTTACATCTTTTCAACAATGTGTCTCAAGATTACTTCAAGTGAAAAAAAATAAATCTATATAACCAATCTCAATTAACTTGAAATTAAAATTTTCTCATTTTTTTTATTCTGTACTCATATATAAATGACGCCAAGTATGTTGATATGACAAGGAAATACCATATGGAAAATGATAATGAAAATCCTGCTAACAAATAATCAAATTAGGATATATAGAAACTCACTGTTTTCTCCTTTTAGGATTGAATTTGGAATTACTTTTGAAAATTATATTCTATTTATTTTATTACTTTAGGAATTTTAATTATTTATATAAAACCATGATTTGAAAAAGGTTACTCAGCTTTGGTTGTTTTGCAAAAAATATTCCTTAGGCCGATGATGTGTTTTTTTTGTTTGGTGTTTTTCATATTTTCTAGAAAAATATTTTTATGATTAGAAAACATTTTTCATATATTTTTTGTTTAGTATATCCAGTAAAATTAGCTAATATAAAATATTTTCCTTGTTAAAGGAAAAATTAAGTCATTTTTTAGAAAAATCAGTTTTCGTTTTAAAAATAGGAAATTGTTTTCCGTACTTTGACAAACTCATCCAAATAAAAAAAATTATATAAACACATGTATTTAATATTATTGATCATCATTGACTATCGACATTCATCGGTTATCATGGGTTGATAAAAATCGCCAGTAATAAGTAAGACCCATAAAAAATTTTATTTTTAATTTATTTTTTCTTATATTAAATGATAAATTGTATAAATATAAAATTTTTATAGTCTAAATTTTATTATAATCTTATAAATAAAAAATTAATATTTTTTATAATGTATTTTAAACGCTAGAAAACATGTTGCTCAAAAAATATTTTACTCAAATAAATTATTTTCAGTAAAAACAAATGGAGCCTAAATCATATTTCTAAGATAATAATTGACTTGTGTTATTTTTATTATTAGATTCTGACTAATATTTGAATTTGCAACCTCATAACCTTGTTGACTGCTCTACTACTACTCAACTAACTACATATTCTTTTGTCTAATGAAGAAACTTTTACCCTATATACAGAAAATTATTTTCGAAGAAAAAAATAAAAAAGAAAAATATAATTTTTTTTCATTTACTTTTCATTTTCATATTTAAATAAAAAAAGAGAAAATAAATTTACTTTTCCTCTTTCAATAGAAAAGTATCTAGAGTAAAAATATAAATTCATTATAATTCCCTTTAATTATTATATTTTCTTCCAATTTTTGAGGAAAAATAAAAATTATTTACTTTCCATTTCTAAATAATAATGAATGGTATTCTTTTCTTATTTTTCTTTATTCCTTATTTTACCCAAGGGGACCTCAAGTTCAAACCTCTGCTATTAGTTGGCGGATTTTACACACCCACACAAAAGTAAAAAAACAGGGAGCCAACGAAATTGCCGAAACAGAATAACAATTCAACTTCTTGCCCACAAGATTTCAAACTATGAGCATGTGATGGCAAGACTTTTACCAAGTTCGAGATACAAAGGGTGCAACTCAAGTCCTATTCCTATGTTTACATACTGCACAATAATAGGGTTATGTTTTGCAATGAACAGTGAAATTGGAGAGTATTTTTGTGTTTTTTGTTGAATTGGAGGGCAATCTGGAACTTTCACAGTGCTGCAATGTCTGCACTGTCCTTCTGCTCGCCCGCCACCGCACTAAGAAAAGGACATCATTTTGGTATGGGTATGCCTGTCTTTTCGCTGGCAGGTGCTATTGTCTTTTCACTAACGTTCCTATCCTTCAATTCCCCAGTGAAACGATGCCGCATGGTTTTGTGAATCGGTTTTTTAGTCTTTCGATATTTCAATGGCCACCAAGACGGCTCCTCTTCAACCAAAGCCTTCATCGCACCATTGACTTTATTTTCTTCATCTAATGCCAACTTTCGTTGTCTGTGATAAAATATCATGCCATTTCTCAGACCAAAAAACCTGCATGGAGCTCTTACTGCTATTTTTTCCTTTTGAGATCCTTTATCTCATAAAAAATCCTAGATCAATGTGCCTAACTGTGATGACGTACTAAACTCATGGACAACTTGATGAACTTGCCTCAGTATCTACTGATTTGCAGCAGAAACTGCATTCTTTGTCTTCAGAATGGAGGAGGGTGTAAGATATTTTAATTTTAGGATCTTGTACATAATTATATAACACCAAAATTTAATTATTGAACGAAAATAAATTTGTGTACCTGTCTTCGCATTGAATCGCAGATTATTTTGAGCCATAATCCCGAAAGCTGAAATTAAGCACTTGGAAATTCGTCAGAACGGTTGAAAACGGAAAGCTAGATCTTCCTCTCCTTGACCTTCTCGAAGACGGCTACAATGGACGTAGCAACTAGGGTTTTCTGTTATGAAGGCATGAGAGATGACCTAGCCTATTTATAATAATTTTAACAGGCTCACCCATCACAGGTCCATGTTAAAATAAGCCTACACTGACCGTCTTCCATATCGGCCCACAAAAGATGTCACAAGCTCATAACTCTATTTATCACATTTTAATTGGGTTTACCCACAATTAATAAACTATATTATTCAGTCCGTTTTAATAAATAATTAAAACTAACTCATAATTAATATTAGCCCACATAAAAAATATTTCTAACATTCTTCCACTTGGGCAATATTAATTATGATGTTTTCATATTTTAAGAAAGAAAACATTTTTCGAAAACGACTCTCGGACCGAATACTATAAACTCAAGTGTGGCCACACAATTTTTAGAAAACATATAGTTTATTGATAAAGTGACATCTCAACACAATCCTATCCACATTAAATTATCAATATTGGATCATGACAGTAGTTATGCCCCTTATTGACATAGTACCAATCCATAATCACAAATATTGACAACTTAACTGACCTGGATTCCGATATGACGGTGTAGCAAGAAAATAGCGCCACATGTGATCAATACACTATTTTCTTGTCAGTCCTCCAAATATTTCTCTTTCACACATACTCAAATGAGCAAGAGAAATTCACAAGGCTTCACCATAAGGCTGTTATTTCCATTTGGAAATACAATCACAATGCCTTAGCCTGTGACAAGGCTTCACAATAAGGTTGTTCTTTCCATTTGGAAATACAATCACAATGTCTTAGCCTTTGTTTCCAGAAACACAATTGAAAACCATCTCTGCTTAAGATAATCACACCAGTCTTAAGCATATTAACCACAGCTCATAGCATGCTTTATATATATATATATATATATATATAAAATAATGTGCACATACGCAAAACAATCAACTACAAAGCACTCAACCCATATAAATAAATATGAATAAGTAATGTAGTATAATTATTGAACGTTCAATTACAAGCACAAGAAATTCCCACTAACCTAACACATCAAAAGACTCCACAACACCCATATCACAAACATGTTTCTTAAAAACTATGGGTCTGAGTCCTTTGGTTAGGGGATCAGCTAGCATTAAATTAGTACTAACATACTAAATCTCAATGTCTCCTTTCTTTACTGAGTCTCTAACTGTGAGATATTTAATCTTCATAGGCTTAGAACCACTCGAACTTTTATTGTTCTTAGAGAAGAACACAACAACATTATTATCACAATAGATACGAAGTGGCCTAGCAATAGAATCAATCACAAGCAACCCAGAAATAAAATTCTTCAACCATATAGTTTGTGTACTAGCACCATAACATGCAACAAACTCAGTTTGCATAGTAGAAGATGTCGTAAATGTTTGTTTAACACTTTTCCACGAAACAGCACCACCAGCAAACATAAAAATATAACCTGAAGTGGATTTCATATCATCTTGACAGCCTGTAAAATCAGAATCTGAATACCCCACCACTTCAAGATCATCCACACGCCTATAAACCAACATATGATCTTTAGTCTTTTGCAAGTATCTCATTACCTTCTTAGCAGCAACCCAATGATCCCAACCAGGATTAGAAAGATATCGACCAAGAACACT